>PVHY01019645.1:0-27020 GCA_004024945.1 Uropsilus gracilis | reverse complement strand
TTCCGTTCCCGTGGTTGCAGATCACAGTGGTTGTCTTTCTGAGGTCGTTCCTCTCTGTAATCAGTCTTACAGTCCTGTGTCCCATGGACCTGACATGTTCGTTGTTGCGGAATACTTCTTGTTTTCCACCTCTGCATTCGTGTGCAGCTGCCACTGAATCGCTGATTTAGCTGCTACCAGTGGGGCTTGATGGATTCGGAGAAGACCGGAGGGAATGACCCTGCCACTCACTACCTCCCCTCCATCCGCCAGAGTGCGCGGCCGGTGGCGGGGGCGCTCAGTACCAGGCAGCATGGATGGCTGAACCGGGCGTGTGGGCAGAGCTACCCCCGCCTTCCCTGGCCACCTCGGGGCCACACATTTAAAAATGATTAAACAACAACAAAAAACAAGCTAGCCTGTCTGTGAACTCATGACTTTAGGCTCCAATTCGCTTTGGTGCTAGGATGTGCACTGTACATGGTTAAAACATTTCCTCTAACCAAAGAACTACGCAGAGCAGGGGAGTGGGAGAAGGGTTAAACTGGGGGAGGGATGGGCACAAGAAATTAAGATGATGGTTCATAGGTGACGAGGTGGTAGGAGAACCTCAGGGTAGACAATGATGTGAAAAATATATACATGTGCAATCAACAGAGAGAGAGAGAGAGGGAGAGAGAGAGAGAGAGGGAGAGAGAGAGAGAGAGAGGGGCCAAGACAATAATTCGCGGGTGATATGGTGGTGGGAGAACCCCAGGGAACACAGTGATGTAAAATCAATCAATCAATCAATCAATCAATCAATCAATCAATCAATCAATCAAAAATGTTCTCTCTAGGCTTGAGGGACTCACTGAGACCACATAGCCTAACCTATATATGTAAGAATATATGATTAAGTGGTGCATGCCTGTAATCCCAGCTACCTGGGAGGCTGAGGCTAGGGATCACTTGAGTCTGAAGGTTCGAGATTACCCCGGGCAACACTGTGAGACTTAGTCTTTTTTTTTTTTCTTTTGACACTAAGTCTCGCTATTTTTGCTCGTGAAACCGCAGGCTCACGTTGCCCGAGGTACCCCAGAATCAAGCAATCCCCAGCCTCAGCTTCCCAGGTAGCTGGGATTACAGGCGCGCGCCACTACGCCCAGCTATTTTTTGGGGACTAGGTCTCGCTACGGGCCCCAGGCGGGACTAGAACCGTGATCCCTGACCCCGGCCGCAGCATCCTAGGCTGCTGCTTACAGCCAGAGACCCCAGTCTTTAAAAAACAAAAAAAGGTAAAGAATACGTGACTAGAAGTGGTTCCGAGAGGACGACAGTGAAGTAGTAAAACGTAACTGGACTCAGGCAGTTCTACTCAGACCCAGAACCCTGCAGTCCCCAAGTGCGTCCGCTCAGTTTCTTCCTTCCCTGCCCAGTCACCTACACTCCCACGAGGGCAACTTGTCCTCGAGCACCATTCATTTACCTAGAAAACCTCCAACTACACCGTGGACTTTATTTCAGGGCAGTTTTAAGGTCACTTCAAAACTGATTGGAAGGTCTGAGATTTCCATTTATTCTCTACCCTCCCGCATTAAGCATAGTCCTCCTGACCACCCCCCCACCCCTCCACACCCTCCGCCGCCGCCAGAATGGATCACTTGTCATAGTGAGTGAATCTATGCGGACACGTTGTTATAACCGTGATTTTAGGGTGCTTTACTCTGGCGGTTCTACACGCTGAATGTATCCACAGGCTAAACACGACATAGCATCGCAGGTGGAGACAGAGCATCTGTCTCCACGTTAGGTAAAGGTCAACAGCAGCTGAAAATGCGGTCTGTCCCACCTGTCAGCTTCAGGCACTGAAATTCCTGGGAAAAGGAATTTTCCTTTGATGATTGCCAGGAGAAAGGAGGGACCATCTCTCCAAGGAGAACGTGTGGGCTGCCTTGGAGGCTCGGTACACACAGTGTCTCGGAGCATGAACCTCTTCCTTTTGAACAATAAATGGAAGGCAAGTGAGCAGGTAGAGGGCACAAGTACCAGGTATAGGCTGGCACACCATCAAGACAGGATCGTCTTAATCTCAGTATGGACTGGCTAAAGTGCTAAGTCCACCAACTACCACCCTGATCAGCTTCATCACAGCACAAGTGAGAATTCTTACACATCCTCAGGGAAGCTGCTCCTTACAATGAGCCCTCGGTTTAGTGCATTATTGTTTCAGTGTTGAAAAGGGTTTCTTTTTTTCCCTCCCTCATTGCATTTTGGCTTTTCACAGTGTGCAATTTTGCTGCATTTATAATCATTATGTACTTTGTTTTGGGAGAATGCATTTTGTCATAAAAGCTTTTCATCCCACTAGAAGGTTCATACAGCTTCATCATCATATCCCAGCAAAACCTGCTTTTTCTCCCCTTGAGAATATTTAAAGTAAGTTGTAAAACTCGGTGGTATAGCAATTCAAAAAGAACATGGAAACCATTTGATTCTCTTAATCGAGAAATAATTAATTTGTGCAAGACAATATTAGCGTGTTATAAAAAAGACTGTATATTTATTTCTTTTGCTTTTTCCTTTCACAAAGTTACCATTTAAATCTGGCTTTGTTTGTGATATAATAACAGAGCTTGTGCAAAAAGCAAGAATAAACTAATGCAGATACTTTTCTTATGAATAGGAAAAATGAATGTTTTTTTAATTTAAAGGAAACTGTATTTAAAATACAATTTTTGGAAAATATAATAAAGTCAAATATAAATATTGTGAACAGATGTTTCTTAAGAAGCTTCTGAAATGAATAGTCACCATCTGGAGCCATTTACAATGACAAGAAGGTAAGCATGCACCTGTTCCTTTCTTTCAAAACATGCAATCTCTGTACCAAATTATAAACAAGCATGGCAGTTTCCATAAAAATTCAATATTCAATTTGCCAAGCAGTTTAAAAAAATATATCGATAAGAATGGAGATGGTTTAGAAAAGTGTATTTCCAAAAGGCTTAGTCTGTTTTTAAATTTCTTTTGTTTACTTGTAATTTTTTAGAGAGAAACTCTCTATAAAGGGGGTGCATGCTCTACATCTTGAAAGACATGCATGAAACCTGGTTGGGTACTCCCATTGCTGCCACCACCATCATCACCCCATGTTCTGTTTGCTCACTACCACATTTTAGCTGCTCCACAATATAAACCTGCAATCCTTGCAGTCTTCATAGGTTGATTGCATTAGTGGCTCCAGCTTATGGTCTACTGTATCATGCCCTTTGCCGCTATCACACCCTTTGCAGGTTGGGAACAGACTCACCAAAGTGACTCCATTTTGTTTAAAACCTCCATTTTGAAACCAGTGTCCTCTCCCTGCCTTGGGTGGAAAGTACCCACCATAGCTGGCTGGCCCCACATCCTGTTTCTGCCTCCCCTTATTTCTGGTTGTTCCTGACAGCCATCTTGTCCTCCTGGTGGATGATGGATGCCAGCATTGTCCTCCTGATGGATGTCAGCATTATTGAACACAGTAGTTATGGGAATGCGTCCTACACCTGCTTGCTTGCTTCATTATGGGAAGGGAGGGAGTTGGTGGTGGTCTTGCCCTATGAAAGGTTGTAACAGAAACTGCTTGGGGGTTTCTCTTGCCATCTTGGCTTGAGGACCCTTTTGCTCCAGCTTCTTGCCAATACACCTGCTGCTTTGAACTTCAACTGGAGTCCTTGAGTCTTGTTGAGCAGCCTGCGAGTTGGTGTTGAATGTAGTATCTCAGCACCTTGAACCAAGAGATGGGGTCTTTTCCCCTGTCCATCAAATCAGGACTGAACTTGTGATTCACTTTAACTGACAGGATGCCGAGAGAGCAGGACGCTAAGTCCAAGCCTAGGCTTCCAGACACTTCACATGTTTCCATTTTCTCCCATTATACTCTGTCACAACCAAGTGATATGCCGAAGACCTGTATGCTGGAGAAGAAGAGACCCTATGTAAGAGGGCCCTGTGGGGCCAGGTGCAGTGGTGCACACCTTTAATCCCAGCCTAGGAAGGGAGGCTGAGACTAGGAGCAGCCTGAGTCCACAGGTTCAAGACTACCCCAGGCAACATAGTGAGACCTAGTCTCAAAAAAATAGCTGGGTGTGGTGGTGTGCTCCTGTAATTCCAGTTACCTGGGAGGCTGAGGCTGGGGATCACATGAGTTTGTGGGATCCCAGATCTGATCTGGGAAATGGCCTAAGCAGATCTGATCCTGGATCTGGACTACCCCAGGCAACATAGTGAGACCTAGCCTCAAACAAACAAACAAACAAACAAACAAAAAAACAAACAAAAAAACAGCTTGCCTCCAAGCATCCCCAATATGTGAGAAAGCCAGCCAAGATCAGCAGTTACCTATGGCTGAAAACCTAAAGGACTTAGGCTATAGCAGGAGGGCTTTGAAAAGTTTTGAGACTTAGACTATTGTCCTTTTAGCTCCTTGATAATTAGAGAGGTAAATATGATTGCAGGTTATAACTCAAAAGAAAAGACGCTGGGGTTTATAGCTAAATCTCCATAGGCAGGTTGGAGAATCCAAATAAATGAAATATGAAAAACACCCACCTAAGTGTAGGTATGTGGTTAGTTTATTGAAAAGCATAATAAACAAAATGACAAATGAGGCTATTTTCATGTTGAAATCCATCCTTTCTAGGGGTGAATTCTTCTCATTTCAACATTTGGTTCCACATGCTATGTCTGTTCTTTTAAAATATTCAATTAATTCATTTATAAAGTCATTCTACTTGTTTACTGGCTAGTTAATCTTAATTAGAGTAGTTATACTGTAACTGAATTAATTGGCTTGTATTGACTGCATTAGCTGATTGACCTGATAGCTACTGAAGCTGAATTTCAAAGAATAAAGCAATCCAAGTTTTGGGGGCATTTTCATGTGGTTATTTCTTGTTTTCCCTCCAAGGAGCCATTTTCCAGTTTGCCTTTTATTCTTCCTCCAAAATGTCTTCCCCCCCACCCCTAATCATGTGATACAGAGCATCTACTTGGCCGTTCCCCTGCATCATATGAGATCAGGAATCATGGAGGTTATTTTCCAACAGGAAAGGAGATTTTAGAGTTGCTGAAGGCCCACAAAATGGAGTCTTGGGTTGAAATGACAACACAGAAATCAGAAAAGAGAGTAGAGAGTGTACAATGAGACCTGGGAAATTTTGTTTGAGTTACTGGATACACCCTTGCCTGGAGTTAGCACTATCTCTATTATTTTCACTGCTGTGTTTAAGACATTCTGCCACTAGTCCAATTAAGCTGTTTTCTTCACTTTCAACTGAGAGCTCACGAATAGGTCTCACACTTTTCTCTTTTTTTCTGACTTTGATCAGACCCTCTTACCTCTTGTTTAGACAATGCATTACTTTTTTTTTTTTTGAGACTAGGTCTCACTATTTTTGCCCATGGAACCGCAGGGTCTCATTGCCCAGGGTACCACGGCCTCAAGCAATCCCAGCCTCAGCTCCCCAGGTAGCTGGGATTACAGGCTCGCACCACCACGCCCAGCTATTTTTTGGGACTAGGTCTCGCTGTGTTGCCCTGAGCAGACTCGAACCATGATCCCTGGCCCCAGTCGCTTCATAGGCTGAAGCTTACAGGCATGAGCCACCGTGCCTGGCTGACAATGCATTACTCCTAACTACACTTCCTACTTCTAGTCTGTGTCCCTCTGATTTCTTTTCTTTGCCTGGGTTCACATGCCTTCACCATAATTGTAAGCATATTCCCTTGCCCTTGCCCAAAAGCCTTCAGTAGTTCCCCAACACATGTTTCCTTAGAAAACACACCTTTCAGCTGGGCACGCTGGTGCATGCCTTTAATCGCAGCCTACGAAGCGAGGCTGAAACTAGGCATCGCTTGAGTCCATGGGCTCGAGACCCCTCAGGGCAACATAGCAAGACCTAATCTCAAAAAATAGCTGGGCGTGGTGGCATGCACCTGTAATCCCAGCTACTTGGGAGGCTGAGGCTGGGGATTGCTTGAGTCTGTGGTACTCTGGGCAACGTGATCCTGCAGTTCCCCCAGCAACAAAGCGACACCCAGTCTAAAAAAAAAGAGAGAGAAAAGAAAAGAAAGAAAACACATCTTTCTTTTTGACATTCCAGTCCCACAACTCACTCTTGGAGGCTTCCTGACACTTCTCTTCTGTGCTGGTAAATACAGAAGACATTTTCCACACACCTCCTTGGTGGGCACTTGAGCACCACCAACTGCTCGCTCCCCAGACCATCTCGCCCCTGACATGATAGGACACATTCCTTCTTTGGTCAGGTCCTTTCCCTCCACCCAGTCATCTCATGTTGGAGCTTTTCCAGGTCATAGTTTAGGATTGTTGCTTTGCTCCATTTTTCTATATATGTTTTCTGGGCATTTCATGAACTTCCATGACTTAAAATTCCCTTCAAATGTCAGTGACTCCTAAATCAAACCCTCCACCTGAGACTCTTCCTCCAACTTTCAGACGCCAGCATTCACTTGTTATTGGACCTCTTCATCTTCAGCTCATCACCTTGCCCTCAAACCTGTCATTCCTCTAGACCACCGTCCCCTGAATAAGTGCCCTCATCTATCTAGGGCTCAACCCAAACCTTGGAAACAAGGTGTGGCTCTTGTTTCCCTAATCTTGTAATTCGAATCAAACTCTGATCTGTTAATTCTATCTGTTAAACACCTTTCGCTTTGCCCTTCTCTTCATCCTCTTGTAGTGCAAACCCTAATCCCCTGCCCCCTGACACGACAGTGGTCTTCTAACTGGTTCCTTGTTCTACTTGGAACCCTTTTCTTTCCTCTCTGCACCTGTGTATTAGCTTTTAAAAATGCAAGATATAGTAATGCCACTCTGGCACACAGCCTCTCAACTACCTCCTGGCACCCTGGTGCCCTCAGAATCCAAGTTCTGGTGTGGTCCCACAAGGCCTTGGGAGCCCATCCCTGGCCACCTTGCCAGATGAGGCCACTCTCCCCTGTACTCTTCACTCTGATGAGTTTTATTCTTAGACTGCATTTGCCATTATCTGTCCCAGCTCAAGCATCCTTCACTGGTACCCCCAGATTGTGAGCAAACCTCTGTCCACTCTGAGTCTCACTGTACCTCCTTTTTTTGGAGGGGGCTCATTACATAGTGATGACCTGTCAATGTCTGTCTCCAACCTGGGACTTTAATTTCCATGAAGGTGGGGCCAGAGTATCTTCTGTCACCTCGACCACTAAGCCTTATTTTCCATTGAAAAAAATATTTGGAGAAAGAAAATGAAATCCCAAAAGCACCCCCAAAAGCACCAAAAGCAAAAGGTGCTTTTGGGGGTGTTTTTTGGACATGAGGTAATAAACATAAATCCCTTTAAAAACAGTTCATGTTTACATAAACATGAAGAATTAGAAACAAGTCAAAAAGGAATGTATGTGTTTTGCATACAATAAATGTCTTAAAATATAGTCTTAGCTTGTACAATAAAGAAGTGTATACAGATGCCCTTTTTAAAAGAATATTTAAAACCCATTATTTAAATCAGTCTCTTAAAAGGCAATAAATACAGGAAAGCAAAGAAGTGAAAACTCTCAAACCTCTCAAACATATTTCTATTTTTGTACCTATTTGTTACTGTGGAGGGAATTGCTGACAAAAATAAAGTTAGTGATGTAAATAGAAAGGCAATTGCTAACCACTATTACAAGCTAAAAATTTGAATTATAAACGTTGACTAATTGTCATTACATGTAGTTTCTTTTGATGAGATCCTTTTAAATGTAGTCTAAATTTCAGTTTAATGCACTTAAAAATAAAATTTATGCCATTTATCAAAAGAAAATGTGGGCTGATTGTTAGTTCAGTCTTTGTATTTGGAGTAAATGAGTCAGAACCTCCCAGCTCTGAAGCTTTTCTTAGGTGGTAGCTAAGATTCTTGGAAATCTTCATTAACTCTTTCTAGCCACATGAACATTGCTCAAAAGGCTGAGTTTGAAAGCTTTGCTAGAAGAAAAAACAAGAGGTCCCAGAACACAAACTGATTTCACTCTCCTGATTTCCTCAGTAAATAGCTGTTCCCCAGATCTATCAGTTAGCATAGATCTGGGATCTAATCAATATAGATGACTTGCCTTTCAAAAAATTTTTATTTTGTAATTTTCATACAATATTGGTCACATTTGAATGGTTGTTGTTCCCCTTAGGTTTGACCCTCCCTTCCATATTGTATCACTTATTCCCCACATCCCCCCCCCCTTTTCTTTCTTTCCCCCCTCTGGTCACTCCAACTCTTCTCACTTCAAGTTGTTGGTCCATGCTTGGCCCACTGGTCTTCTTTTTTCTGTAACAATGTCCTTTCTTCCTGGGTGCGGACTTGCACTCCTGGAAAGCAACAAAGGAGGTTGTTCGGGTCTCCAGGAGTAGCTGAGGCAGATAGTCAGGCCGAGCACGTCGGGAACTTGTAGGTGCACTTCTCCAAGATCCTTCCTGGTGTCTGTCACGTGGTGCTTTTTCTGTGCTGTACAGTTCTGATATCTGGGTTTGGGAACTCCAGCCGCTGGCAGTGGAGACATTCCCTGCTGGAGACAGACTTCCCCAGGTGGTTGGTCCAGCTCCCCTCCTCTCTTGTGTTAGCAGTTCTGCCAGGAGGTCACAGCCACATCTCTGTGACTTTCTTCCCCCCGTTGATTGGTAAAGGAGGGAGCCTCATTCACGCTGCTCTAACTGTGAACCAGGAGGTTGGTTTCTCAGCCCCAGAGATGATTCAGGTAGAAATCTATGACAGGTCACCTCCATTGCTGGTCTCACCTTCCTGTCTCACTGGTTCCCGACACACTGGTTGTCCCACCCAGGTGGTGAGTGTATCCAGGGGGATTACTAGTTCCTCTCCTTTGCCCTTATAGCTGCGGCTGGAGAGACTGGATTTTTCATTCCTAGTGCAGGTCTGACTGAGTTTGGAGTAAACCAGAAGGGGGACCCCCCTCCCCAAACGTGCAGCCCCCAGCCTGAGACTCCTGGACCTGAGATCTTGAGACTCCAAGATCTCAGTGGCATAGGACTCATCCTTGCCCCCCACCCCTGCCAGGCTGTGGCAGGGATGTGCTGGAGCTCTTCTCCAAGCGCCTGTGCCATTCAAAAGGCCTCAACTCACTGACTAGCCTTTTTGAATTAGCACATTATAGCTTCACTGAACACCAAAAAATATAGAAAATGTAATGTTAGAGTTTGTAATCTTTGTTAATTTTATTTTTAAGTGATTACACACACACACACATATACACACATATATATTACATCATTGTCTACCCCAAGCTTCTCCCACCACCTTATCACCCATAAACCAGCAAACAAATGGACAAGAAAAATTTAAAACTGTTAACAGAACTGAAACATAGAGCAAGAGATGGGAAGGAGGGAATAATTGGGGGTGGGAGTGGGCAAAGGGGTTAGTCTGTCATCTTTAGTGATGATAATCGAGGCTGTTCATAGCACTATGATGAGCATCTGTCTGCAGTATCTCAGGTAAGCCTCTCAATGACCCTGTGTGACAGGCACTGCTGGTCTCTGCTCTCCTCATGCAGTGGCAGCAGTTGAGACAGGAGGCTGAGTAATCTGCTACGGCCGCAGTGCCTGTTAGTGTCTGGGGCGCCAAGAAAATCTGCTCCGGGAATTGCACATTTTTCCTCCTGTGGCAAAGACACATCGCACCCCTGCTGGCCGTGAAAGGGCTTCAGAGAGGTAGTTCTAAGTTGACCTTTCCTTAGCAGTTATGGATGGGCATGTACCACTGCCCTTCTCCACACCTTGCCCCTCCCGCCTACTAGCAGCAGTGGTGACACGGTTAAGCCCTGGGACAGAAATGGCTGTGCGAAGAGTTCCTCAGAAGCAACTCGAATCCAGGGAGAAGATGCCTACCTGTTCATTAATGACTATTCCTAAGCTTTAGTCCTGAAGTTATGGAGTACATGGGCATGTGCAACAAGCCAGCATCTGCTGGGCATGGTGGCATGTGCCTGTAATCCAAGCGTTGGGAGGCAAGAGGCTTGGGATTGCTTGAGTTGGCAGTTTTTGAGACTACCCTGGGCAACATAGCGAGATCTGGTCTCAAAATAGCAGCTGGGCGTGGTGGCGGGTGCCTGTAATCCCAGCTTCCTGGGAGGCTGAGGTTGGGGATCGCTTGAGTCTGCAAGATCAGGACTACCCCGGGCAACATAGCGAGACCTAGTCTCAAACAACAGCAACAACAACAAAAGCCACACAGGCCAGCATCTACTGTCATCCCCAATAGCCCAGGCAAGGTCATGTTCACGCATGTCATGGAAGAGGGAAGGTTGTCAGGACAGAGGCAATAGAAGAAGGTCAAGGTTGTGCCAGTTTACAGTCCCACCAGCATTATGCTAGGATTCTTCCTTCTTCACATCCTCTCCAACACTTGTTTTTAAGTATTGCCATTCTCAGCAGTGTGAGATGATATCTCAGGATGGCTTTTCATTTCATTTCAAATTTTGTCTCTGATTTATTGGCTTTCTGGCTATCTTCTTGTTAAGTTGTTTATTCAGATCTGCTATCCATTTTTTTTTCTTTCTTTTTTCTTTTTGGAGACTAGGTCTCACTATGTTGCCCAGGGAACCGCAGGCTCACATTGCCTGGGGTACCATGGACTCAAGTGATCCCCAACCTCAGCTTCCCAGGTAGCTGGGATTACAGGCACCTGCCACCCCACCCAGCTGCTTTTTCGAGACCAGGTCTCGCTGTTTTGCCCAGGGTAGTCTCAAACCTGTGAACTCAAGTGATCCCAGGCCTCTTTACCTTTCAGTATTTGGATTACAGATGTGCGCCACCATGTCTGGCCCAATGGTTTATTTTTGTTTTTATTTCCTTTGCCATAGAATGAGTCTCCAAAAACATTTTTAGTGTAGATATCATGGAACATGGTATTTGTACTATGTATCGTATTGCTGTAGGTATTATATCGAAATCGTTAATCTATTTGGAATTTATTTTTGGGCATAGATTTGGAGAGTTACATGTGACTAGGCAGTTTTTCTAGCACCATTTGTTAAAGTGACTCTCTTTTTCTCATTCTATGGTTGAATCTGCTTTATAATAAATAGGTATTACAATAACTAGATATTGATGCATATATGGGTTTATTTCTGAAATTTCAATCCTATTCTATCGATCTGTGTATCTTTTTTTTTGCCAGACCATATTGTTTTAATTACTGTTGCTTTTTAGTATAGTTTAAAACCAGGTAACATAATGCTTCTCTCTATTTTTCTCCCTTTTCCTCAAAATTGCTTTTGCTATCGCTATTTAAGGACTTTTATTATTCCCTGTAAATTTTAATAATGAATAATACTATTTTGGATTATAATTGGGCAATTTTTATTAAGGCTAGAATATCCTTATCCTCTCACTCAGTAATTCTATCTCTTGGTACATACCTTAGTGGTATTCTTGTATATGTGGTCAAGTTTACTACAATATTATTTGTTGTGAAGAAATAAAGACAATTTAAATAGCAACCAACAGGTAATTAGATCAATGCATGTATTTGAAATATGTTCCTGCTATGAAGTACCATTCAGAGATTAAAATGAATTACCTTGGGTCATTGGATAAAAATTCAAAACATACTTGTGAATAGAAAACCCTTTCAACCCTTTCCTTGGAAGAGAGACCTTTTAAGACTCCAGTTTGACTTCTGATCGCCTTCTCTTGGGACCTTGTCAGAGCTTGTCCTCTGCTTGAACACCCTCCACACCCCTCCATGGTTATGACGCTCTGTACCTGCTCTTCCCATGGGTTCTTCCATCTGATCTAGTAGGCCTTGCTTTGCAGCCCATTCTGGACCCTGTGTCTCCCTTTGCCCCAGTCAGGGGCATTGACCATGCTCTATCCCCCAAAGGGGTAAGAGAGGGGAAAGGGAGAGAAGAGAAGGAAAAGCAAAAAATAATAAATGTTTTCTCTCTCTTAGAAAAAGGCAATGTGCAATGTTTTCTCTTTAGAAAAAGGCAAAAGAAGATGGTCATATTTAGCTTTTACTATGTTGAGGTATGTTCCTTTTATACCATTTTTTTCCCCAGAGTTTTCATCATGAAAGGATGCTGAACTTTATCAAATGCTTTTTCCACATCCATTGATATGATCATATGGTTTTTGTTTTTCTCTTTGTTGATGTGTTGGATTATGTTGATTGATTTTCGGATATTGAATCATCCCTGTGCCCCTGGGATGAATCCCACTTGGTCATGATGGATGATCCTTTTTATGCAACGTTGGATTCGGTTTGCCAGGATTTTGTTTAGAATTTTTGCTTCTGTGTTCATTAGGGAGATTGGTCTGTAGTTCTCTTTCTTTGCACTATCTTTATTTGGTTTTGGAATTAGTGTAATGTTTGCTTCATAGAAGGTGTTTGGTAGCTTTCCTTCTTTCTCAATTTTTGGAAAGAATTTTAATAGTGCCGGTGTTAGTTCTTCTTTGAAAGTTTGGTAGAATTCATTTGTGAAACTATCTAGACCTGGGCTCTTGTTTTTAGGGAGAGTTCTGATGACTGCCTCAATTTCACTGCTTGTGATTGACCTGTTGAAGTCTTCTATTTCTTCTTTGTTCAATTTTGGATGACTGTATTATTCTAGGAATTTGTCCATTTCTTCCATTTGCTGTATTTGTTTGCGTATAGATGTTCGTAGTAGTCTCTAACTATCTTTTGGATTTCTGCTGGGTCTGTTGTAATATCTTCCTATTCATTTATGATCCTGTTTATTTGAGTTTTCTCTCTTCTTTTCTTTGTAAGCCTTGCAAAGGGTTTATCAATTTTATTTTTTTCAAAGAACCAGCTTTTGGTTTTGTTTATCTTCTTGATGGTCTTTTTGGTTTCTATTTCATTAATCTTTGCTTTTATTTTTGTTATTTCTTGTCTTCTGCTGGGTTTTGGATTTTTTGTTGCACTTTTTCTAAGTCCTCAAGTTGGGACATTAGAGTATTTCTTTTGGGCTGTTTCTATTTCTATTGAGCTGTTTCAATTCTTTTTATTTGGGCCTGTATTGTTATGAACTTTCCTCTTAATACTGCTTTTACTGCATCCCACACATTTTGGAACGTTGTGTCATCATTGTCATTTGCCTCCATGTAGGTTTTAATTTCTTCTTTGATTTCCTCTTTTACCCAGTGATCTTCCAGAAGCCTGTTGTTCAGTCTCCATGTAGTGTTTACTCTCCTTATTTTCTTTTTGTTGTTGATTTCTAATTTGATGCCTTTATGATCCGAGAAAAAGGTTGGTGTTATTTTAATCTTTGTGTATTTGTTCAGGTTTGTCTTGTGGCCTAATATATGATCAATTTTAGAGAATGAACCATGTGCATTTGAAAAAAAAGTGTATTCTTTTCCTTGGGGGTGTAGTGTCCTGTCTCTATCTATTAGGCCCATTTGGTCTAGCTCTTCCTTTAAAGCTTTTGTTTCTTTGTGTAGTTGCTGTTCTGTTGATCTGTCTTTTGTTGAGAGTGGGGTGTATAAATCTCCTACTACATATGTATTCTCATCAATATTTGATTTCATTTCTACTAGTAGCTGTCTTATGAATTTTGGTGTTCCCTCATTAGGTGCGTATATGTTGATTATTGTTATGTCTTTTTGGTGGATTGACCCTTTAACCATTGGGAGTGGCCGAAAGACATATCAATATTAGTCCCCTGATTTTAACTGCCAGATTCAGCAGTCATAGGTGAATCTGGGGATACCATGAAGTGACTTGAAAGAATTTAAAATAAAAAAAAATTATTTCCTTATTTTCATACATCAGTCATTTTTGCATAGTTATTAATCTCCTTAGGTATGGTCCTCCCTCCTCTCTTCCTTTCCCCTCCTACTCTTCTCCCTCCTTCCTCTAACTGGTCACTCCAACTCTTCTCTCACTGCAAGTCACTCGTCTATGCTTGGCCCACTGGTCTTTTCTTTTTTCTGAAGTAATGTCTTTTTTTCTTGGGTGAGGATCTGTGCTCCTGGATGCAGCAGACCAGGCTGCCCAGCTCTCCGGGAGTAACTGTGAGGTGGGTAGCTAGGCTGAGCATGGCAGGAATGTCTTGTAGGGCAGGTGTGTGGTGTGGTTCTCCAGGCTCTTCTAATAGGGCACTTCGTGTAAAGGAAGAGGTCTCCTTTTCTCCAGACCCGTGTGGTCACTGGGTTCTGTGCCTCCTTATTCATGCTGGCTGCATGCTCCGTTCCGATGTCTGTCCCATGGTGGTGTCACCATGAAGATTTTTTTCCCATTTAAAAAATTTTATTTATATATAAATTTCACATCATTGTAATCCCAGGGATTTACTGCCCCCCACTCTCCCATCACCATGAAAATTTCTAAGTGCTCTCAGTTCCTGCACTTATTGATCTTGCTGTGGCTCAGAATAACTGGGTTATTCTGAAGAACAGGAACCAGCCACATCCCTGGTTCACAATATGAGTAGCATGGCAGTCACATGACAGATGACACTGCTTGGTGTCACATTAAAAAATGAGATTAAAAACATAATAGGGAGAACCCTGAGGAATACAAAGATGTGAAATATTTAAATGAAAATATAAAAAGATGTGAAATATATAAATAAATAAAATTACTATATATATAAAATAATAAAACTAAAATGGGACATAAAGGGAATGATCCAGTTGGTGAGTCTTCACTGACTGCTTAAGAATGCAGGACACTCCGAGGGAACTAAAAAGGATTTATTTATGTGGAATAAATAAATACCTAACAGAGAGAAGATTGATAGGTCAGTCTGTAGCCGGATGCAGTCTTTCCCACCAGCAGATGGCATCAGCTGAGAAGAAACCAGGGCACGCTGCAAAGCCAGCTGAAAGAGTCCTGAGATGCTTGTGTGTTCAGGCTTTTGAGTTCAAGATGGCCACCCTAGTTCCCAGCAGCCCCACCCTGTTCAGGAAGTGAGATTCATGACACCCTAGGCATCATGATGGTTCTCATCTGTAATGGAGATGGGAGTGTTAGGGGATGGTGTCCTGAAAACACCTTTCTTAGGGGCTGTAGCTTGCTCCTCGTCCCTCTAACAAAACGAAGGGCCCAGCTTCTACTCTGGAAAGTCACCTGTGTGCTCTTGAGTTGTGAGTGCCCAGGTGAGACCTGCACACTATTATTCTGCAGCCAAGATCTCTCCCACATAATGGTGCTTGGGGATTGGTAGACTGTTCAGAACTTGACTTCCTGGACTCTCAGGAGTAAAGAAGGAAAGAGAGACAAGACCAGGAGAATGAAATGGCGGCATGGCATCAGATAGAGACTATGAGAAGCCCTTTGCAAAACACAAAAGTTTCTGCCTCGGGAGGAAATGGGCCAGCACTTTGTAAAGGGATGACATTAGCAAAATGCATTTGTGTTTTTGGAGCTTCCTAGACAAGGTGTGCCTTCCACGGAGTTCCAGTTCCTGGCCCTCCCGCCTACATTGCAAACCCCCACCTTTGGCTCTGCAAACTCCTGGGAGTCTGGTCTTCTGTCATCCATGTGGAGATTCAACAGTCCCTGCTGTTTCTGGGACCCTTGTAAACAAAGCCCTATGGAAGAGGCGAGATAAAGAACAGATGTGATTGTTACAACTTGGAAAACAAAACACAGCAAAGCAGAGAAGCCCAGGGTGGCTATTATCACCCGCCATGGACGACTGAGCTGTTCCTGAGGTCCTCAGGATGTGCATTTCTGTTTTTGTCCCTGTGCCATTTTCTCCACTGGCCAGCGCGGGTGGGGCTTGAGCTAAGTTTGACTTGTCCTTGGCACAAACACCGAGTGGGCAGGGAGGCTCCTCCGTCCAGAAAGAAAGGAGCATCCTTCACTGTGTTGTTGGAGGGTATACTTGTGTTTTGGGGGGGAGCCATTTTGACCTGAAAGTGTGTCAGGTAAATATTCTTTCCCCAGGAGCCTCAAAGATATTTCTTTAAGTATGAGTTTCCCAACAAAATACGTACCAGATTTTTTAAAAAGTTTGCATTTAACTTGGAATTTTCCATCATCGTTGCAAGTAATATTTTTCTTTTTAATGAACTCTAACGCAGTCATGTGGAAAATATTATTCTTCATATTTCCTCTACAAGAAGGTTTTTAGATTGCATTTAGGCAAATGGAGTTGCTATCCATATTTGACAAGCCACTTGGAGAGGTAGCCTTGAGAATTTTCTAGAATTTTCAGGGTGAGGGCCGGACCCCTTTCCTAGGTGGTCCCAGAACAGGGTGTTGAGAAGCCAACTTTTAGTATCCAGGGTCTGGGATCATTTCTTAATTTGCTCCTCAGAGCAGTGTGGCTTGTGCGACAAGACTGTTTTCCTTCCAATATATGAAATGAGATTTTTGGCTGCATGTACTCATTAAGAAACCCAATGTCACTTGTCACAAGTGTAAAAAGAATGTTTCAAATGTTCCTGGAAAAGTTTCAGCTGGTGGGTGGCCACACCTAGGTCCTCCCTGCAATTTTCTCTCTTGCTCCCCTCCCAAGATGTCCGGCAGAGTTATTTCTGATGCCCAGTGATCACGGTGTTTCAGCCAGGCAGACCAGTTGTGTGCGGGTAATGAATGACGTCATCCATGTGGATTACTAGCTGACATAGTAAAGTTCTTTAGGGATGGGGTGAGGGGGGCTCCTGGGATAGGCTTCTGCTCATGTGGCCAAGAAATACGATTTATAACAACCCATCAAAAGTTTAATACCCATTTGCAGACATACTCCCAATGGATTTTATTAAATACAGAGACTTATTTGAAAGGAAAGAAACTCAATGGATATATAAGCAGAGAGGTGAAATGCCTAGTTTTTGTTTGTGAACATTTATTCAGGACAGGAAAGATTTTTCTTAATGAAATTTTATTCAAATGCAATTTTCCTGATGCAGTTTGAGCCTACTTATTTAAATTTCTAATTATAACATAAAAGGCCTCGTGGCTTCTTTTTGCATTTATAACCAACATGTCTATGATCACAGTAATGATGACTTTGGGTTGATCCTGAGGTCCTCAAGGTAGTGCTTTTGCTTTGGTAACTTGCTTCTATATATATTTTGGGAAAGACGCTAGCACTTTTGCTCAATTATCCAGTGCAATCTAATCCTAGTCAGTCAAGAATGTATTAACTACATTCAAAACAATATGACTCCAAAGAGAATGAAAACACAAGCAACACATTAGGAGAGCTCCTTTGCAAAATGCATATTTGATAAAGGACTTGTATTCAAAATAAATAAAGAACACTTAAAAGTTAGCCAAAAAAAAACAAAAAACAAAAACCTTTCCCCAAATTTCAATTAAAAATGGCAAAAGATCTGAGCAGACACTGCACCAAAGAAGTTAGCAGATGGAATAAGCATATGTTAGTGAGGATGTGGAGCAATAGAAACTCTCAGTTTTTAAGAATTTGTAGAATGCAAAATGGTATAGGATGTTCTGAAAAACCATTTGGAAGCTTCTTACAATGTTAAGAACTTACCAAATGATCCAGCAACCTTGCTCTCAGGTATCCCCAATAAAAACTTCTATCTGCCCCAAATCCAACAAATGAACATTTGTAACAGCTTTGTTCGTAATTGTCCCAAACTGGAAGCCACCAAGATGTCCTTCAATAGATAAATGGCTAAACCAATTGTGGTACATCATACAGTAGAAAAATAGTCAGTGATGAAAAAGGAATGAATGATCAACTCATGAAAAACATGGAGAAATCGTATATGCATATTTCTGAGTGAAAATAACCAGCCTGCAAAGAACCAGCCCACATACTTTACAAATTCAACTGCCTGACACTCTGGAAAAGGCAGAGCTATGGAGAGTGTAGAAAGATTAGTGGTTTATGGAGTTTGGAGGAGGTGGGAAAGGTGCATAAATAGGTGAGGCACAGAAGATTTTTAGGGTGATAAAACTATTTTAATGGTGGATAAATGACAGTGTGTGCTTGTCAAAACCCAAAGAAACTGTATGACATAAAAATGACTCCTAGTATAAGCTATGATCTTAATTAGCAGTAATCTGTCCATATTAATGCATCCATTATAACATAGACTACATGGTAGATGGTAACTACAAGGGAACTGTGTACTTGGAAGTAAACTTGATATAGGAACGTGATAGTGTATGCTCAATGTTTCGTTATGCTTACAACTGTTCTAAAAAAGGAAGGTCTGCTAATTACAAAAGACAATGTGATCAGTTTCCCTCCTAAAGAAAAACCGTTTTCAACTGCATCTCTTTTTTTGGTGCTGGTTCTTTGATACCTTTGTCTCTCTTGTTCAGCATGGTGGCTGCTGTGGCCTATTGTGGGACCTCAGGAAGACTTCTGAATGAACACACTCACAAGAGTCATAAAACTCTGCTCTTATGTCTTTCTACTATGATTAGACAGATGATCCTTGATCAAATGCAACCCACTTAACAGCAGTTCATAGGCATGGAACATACACTGTGTCAGGCATTTCTTCCAGACCTGACACAGTGATTCATTCTTTCTGCTTAGCAATCTTTGAAACATGGTTTATAGACGAGGAAACTGGGGCCATAAGAAGTTGAAATAATTGGTCCAAAGTCATAGGATTAATACATGGTCGAGTCAGGATTTAAATCCAGAGGATCTCACTCCAGAGGATACCTTCTTTGGGCATTCTACTCTGCTAAGATAGGAGCTGTAGGAATAAAGAGATACAACAATAAATAACCCTCTTCCTCCTGGAGAGTCCAATCTATTAGATTATCTAGGCATCAAAATTATAAACAATAAGAAGGTTCTGGCTTTTCTCCTCTGCAGAGCTTATTCTGGTCCAGCTCTAACTAGCACAGAAGGGCTGGTGGGCTGGTCATCTAGGCACTGAGTCATTTTCCCTATAGACACCATCAAGGTCAACATTCAAAAGTTATTGACATCACTAATTGGTTCTTCTGTGCTGATCTCCTGCCAGTTGGATTGAGACTTCCGGAGATTAGTGATAAGTCTTATCCTATGCTCTTTACCTGCATGATGGGTGGTTAGTAAATATTTGGGGGTTGACTACTTACTGAGAGAAAGCTCAATGAGAACAATTTTAAGTCCAAGTTTTAATAAAAATAGAGCTCAAAAATCATTGTGGGTGTTTGTTTGCTTTTTTAAAGAACTTTTACAAGTGAGTTTTCACTGTTTCCTTTTGATGAGTTGGGCCATTAGAGAGGAAAGTGCTTGAGTAAACCATTAACATTCAGGTAGGGAGGGGCTCACATTTAGATGCCAAAATTGACAGGTCAAGGGTCATCAGACTGAAGTGATCAGACAGAGAGAAAGGTTACTCTTTGGACATCAAGACATTGAGATTTTAGCCAGATACTGTCAAAATGGTGTGACCTGATCAGGTCTGGGCTGGAAGGGCAGAGAGAGTGACTGGGCACCAGGAAAGAAGTCAGAGATGAACAGGAAGCATGGGCAACCAGAGATGGGTGAGGAATCAAGTTCCCGGACTGTGTGGTCAGTCACCAAGCTGAAGTCAGTGACCACGCTGCACCATGAGTAAGAGCACAGGAACATGAGAGCAAAATGTAGGGTGTGAGCCTAAGACAAGAACAGATGCTGAAATGGAAACCACGGTGTGAGCAGGAGCAGAGACAGAGACAGAGAGACACAGAGAGAGACCTAGCGATCAGGCAGGGCCGGGATGGCACAAGGTGTCCCTCAGGCTGCTGTTAGTAGCAGGATGTGGAAGACAGCACAAGACAGCATCGATGCACGGGAGTGGGGCGGCATAATTCCATTTAAAAAATCTAAAATATGTTAAACATCTCAAGGAAAAGCTTTGGAATGCTGAAGAAAGTGTCATCGGCAGACAGCACCTCCTGGGTGAAAGATTCCCATCAGGACAAGGGTCAGGTGGAGTTCCTCTGGGCAGGGCACTCAACAGTGGCTGTGGAAGGTTCCCACTTCAATACACCCACACCCCACTGGCTGGAGTAGTTACCCAATGTACAGGTGAAGCCCCTGGTCAAAAGGCAGGTTGGCCAGTGTGCTCAACTGACCCCCCCTGCCTCGTTGCATGAAGGAGGCGAAGAGCTAACACCTGAGAGAGCGCTCAGGGCAGGAGGCCCCAATTTGGCCAGTGGGGGGGATTCATGTGGTCCCCAGGCCAAATTGAGGGACCCCATGGGCAAAGTGGGGTACCCCACTGTCACTTTTTGGTGGTTCCTTCTAGCAAGTTGAGAGAACCTCATGGAGAAAATGGGGGTCCCCATTTTGAGTTTTGGGGTTTGCTGTTGGTGGGTCCCTAGCTGTTGGTGGGCACCCCATTTTTATTTATCTATTTATTTATTTATTTTTTAGATAGGTCTTCCTTGATGTTTTTCCACCAGTTTTGTAGTTTTCAGCTTATTTTAAATGTATCTTACTAGACTTATATCTAAATATTTCCCTTTTGATGCAAATGTGATTGGGGTACTGTGATGAAATTGGGGGGCTGTGGCCCTGCATGGTGGTGCTGCATTGAGATAGCAGCAATTGTATCCTGGTGGGTGGAGACTTGGAGAAGGGAAGCCAAGGCTTCTCTGGAGAACAGAGTGTGGGGATTTAGGGAGGAGAGAGAGAGGGGGGAAGTTGTGGAGGAAGAGAGAGAGAGAGCAAAAGAGCAGCAAAGAGGCTGGAGGCCTTGGAGCTGCCATTGCCATGTGCAGGCTGGGCTGGTGAGGGGTCCGGGGAAGCATGTTGGTGAAACTTGTAACTTGTTTAAGTTGATTGGAAATGTGGTACTTGAAAACTTGTCTTAACTTTGAAACTGCAAAGTTTGGGAACTGTCTGGAGACCTGAAGAGCTCTTGCTGTGTTGCTGTTTTCAAGGTAAGATGTCTGAAGTGGTTGCTGCTGTTGTATTGAGTGAGTCTTGCTGGTTTCAGGCCATTTTAGAGTTGAAGCTGTGCCTTTTGGAGGAGGATCAACGACACCATTTTGGTTTCTTCATTGGATCTGAATTTCCTGCTTTTGAAGGAGGAGTAACAGCACCATCTTGGTTTCTTCATTTGGCTTGAAGGTAGGACAGCTGCGATTTTGTGGACACATGTCACTAAGAACCCTTGTGCAGTTTCTTGGACTAAAGACTGAACTGGTTGTTAAGACAGTCAAAGTGGGTCCATTGTACACTCAGTGACGTCTCCCTTTTGCCTTTTTCATGAGTAAATCTGTTTTTGCCTCCTCTTAAGGTTAGCGTGATCTTGTTACTACTGGTGGGGGCTGGGATGAACCTGATGAGTAGTTGGGTTGAAGGGCCAGTTGCTCCTCTTTGTAAGTTTAGTTAAGCACCCTGCTCTGTTGGTTTTCTTACGTGATTTCAAATGCAAGTGGTGCTATGTTTTCTTAAACTCAAATTCCAATCCTTTATGGGAAAACAATGGACCTTTGTCTATTATCTTTATATTGTCCTTCCCTTGGTAGGGTTGTTCATCAGTTACTGAAAACTTTGTTGGCTCTTTGGGATTTTCTACCTATTTTAACTTCTCAACTGTGAACAGGGCAACTTTCTTTCCCCCCCAATTTTTATATTCTATCGACATCTCTTCATCCACTAGTTATGACTTCCAGTAGGATACTGAATACGCTGCATGAGAGAGGACCTTGCTTTCTTCTGCCCAACTTTGGAGGGAAAGCACCTCCTTTCTTACCATTCAATAGGACAGGAGTTCAGGTTGGAATCAAGTGGAGGAAGTTGCCCTCATTACCTAGTTTGGTGAGAGTTTTCTATGATGAATGGGGGTTGGATTTTAGCAAATGCCTTTCCTGCCTCGGAAATGGGCCCTATGGTTTTTCCTCTTTGACTTGTGGATGTGGATGACAGAAATTTATATTCAAGTACTACTTGTCTGACTGTGACATTGTGATAAGTAACATATACCTATTTTGATCATCTGAGTGACCAAATCTAGATTGCATGTGCACAGTTGGCCTTTACCTAGAGTTCCTGGGGCACAGCGCCCCCTGGAGCCTTGGAGTTGACTGTGTTGAGAGATAAAGGCATCTCTTGTTTATCCTAATGACATCACTTTGGGAAAACACCTGGGGATGGGGGAGTGCTAGCCGAGCCTGTAACCTGAGAAACCAACAGAGGGGGAAACTCTTAATGTCACTCCATTGACCACCCCTCCACACACACCTGGGAGGAACCAGGAGCTAGAAGTTGACTCAATTGCCAACCACATCTATGTTATCACACTTTGGGTTGTCCAAACCCAAAAGGACAAGAGTCTGAACTCCGACACTTGGGGATTTGGGGGAAAATGGGGTGTTTGGGAAGGGCATGTTGCTCCTTCTTACCATCTGTGGGTCTAGGCAGCCCTTTCCTCTGACCATTGCTGCCTATGGTTAGTATCCTTTACACGGAATCAGTGATCCAGAGAGTGAATGTGTTACCTGAGTTCTGTGCGTAGTTCTACTGAGGCCTGGCAGGTGCAAGAAGCCTTGGGAGGCCAGGAGGATGGGGACAAAGAAAGCAAATTCCGAAGGAGATGAACTAGTCCTGCTCTGGATGACCTACTGGGCCAAATTGAAAGCAACTAACCTGGCACCTTTGGTAGAAGAAAGATGAGTTAGCGAGGCATTTCCAGGCAGAGACATGACAACTCCAGATGCTGAAAACTGACACTGAGCCTTGGCACGGTGGCATCAGCCAATCCCAGGGAGACTGATGGGTTTCTGAAATAATTTGGGGAAAGAAAGGTCTAACATGTTTGCCCTGAGGCATGTACCACCATTTTGAGCTTCCTTGCTCCTCCCATTCCCTCTAGGTCTGGTTCTGTTATAACCCTTCTCTTGTAGCTATTCGTCTAACTAAATTTGCCTCTTTCTGTTCATTGCCTGTGTTGTCCAAGTTCCTTCTGTGGCTTTGGCCACAGAAGAGTGAGTGGTGTCCTGGGAAAGAAATGAATTTAGGCCGTAAGCCTGGGGGTGAAAGAATTCCCCAGAGCCAGGGTGGAGAACAGAACAGGCAGATTTATTGAAATATGCTGCCTAGGGAAGTGGCAGGGGAGACCACCAGAAAGGGCTGCTGCTCAGAGGGAGGGTTCTGAGGCTCAATTTATCCTGCAGTGGTTGGGTCAGGGTGACTGGTCTTGTGTGGGTCCTGACTGAGTATCTGCACAAAGGATCCTCAGCTTAACAGATCATCAGCTGATGGCCTTTTTCCATCATGGTCCCACTCATCTCCTTGATCCAGTCAAGCCTACCAGTCTTGCCTGCTGCGCTAGATGAGGGCTTGGCGTTTAAGTTTAGTAATAATACCATGACAGACACCCACCCAGACCCCTTTTGCAATGGATCACAGGGGCATAAAACAGAAACAGACTTGCATCTTTGGAGCAAACCCCAGCTAGAATGATAGACGATTCTGTTCATACATTGTTGGGTTGGCAATTTGATAGCTTTTGAAGATCTACTTAGAAAAGGACTATTTTTCACTCTTCCAGTTATCAAAATGTTCACTTTAGAGCTGGGCGTGATGGCGCACACCTTTAATCCCAGCCTTGGGAGGCTAAGGCTAGGAATTGCTTGAATCCGCAGGTTCAAGAATATCCCAGGCAACCTAGTAAGATGGAGTCTCAAGAAATAGCTGGGTTTGGTGGCATGCACCTGTAATCCCAGCCTTGGGAGGCTGAGGCTAGGATTCACTTGACTACCCCAGGCAACATAGTGAGACCTTGTCTCTGAAAACAAGTTCACTTTAGTGGCATTTGATTAAAATTTCAATTTTTCAGTGTCATTAGAACCTCTGGCATCCTTGACTCACATCCCCCCCCACGCCCCGCCCCCCTCGCCCCCAGATTTAGAAGCCAGCATGTGCAGGAGAGTCTTGGTAAGAAATTTGCTCTTGTCCCCATATTCACTTTCCCTACTGACTAGCTAAGATGTTTGGCTCCTCCTGGGGTGACCTGGACTTTGAGGAAAAGAGAGAAAGCACGGTCCGACAGCTTTGGCGCTACGACAAGCCTTGAGCTTGCCAGCTGTGTCCCGGGGCCAGAAGACAACTCTCACAGCCTTTTGAGAGACCATCTGAGAATGGACTCCACACCGGCCGTTCCCTGTTGTGCCTGTATCTACTGACTGTCCACTTCTGATGCCCCCCTCTGTCCTCGTTCCCCCCCGGTTTCTCCTTCGATCCGTGCTCACCTCCCCCATCCAGATGGTCCTTTTGGTCAGGGTGGTTTCCAGGAAGACCAGCGCCGCTTCCCGTTGAGAGGACCCACATCAGGCCACGGCAAGTACACGTGCCCAGCCTGGCCCCCCAGACCGCAGAGGGTCGCCAAGTTGATCAGGACCTTCCCTCTCTAGGGCATCGCGGTGAGCCCTGCTGGCCGTGAGTGAGATGCTGCATTTCCATTCTTCCAACGCCCAGGGTCCCATAGCAAGTAAAGGGACAGACAGAGTGGGCCTGAGCCTGGAGGAAGGAGAAGAGGTGACTCTGCATTGCAGTCGGCACCGAGGATTGTTGGGACCAGACCTCGGATGTGCAGATGTCAAGAGAGCTCCCCGCGAAGGAGCAAGCTGGCCCCCAGCCAAGCAGTTAGGTCTCCAGTTAGGCAGAGGAAAGCCCTGCTCCCTCCTGGGAAAGGAACCCCCCCTCACCCCCAAAAGAGCTCTCATCTGGTCAGAGCCCCTGGTTCTTTATATGTGGCCCAGGGAGTTTATCAAAAATCTCCCACTGATTTTTAGCAAGATCCTGGTCTTGGCTGTCCAGAGGAGAATCCAGAGCCCAAAGGTAGGAGGAGCCAGCAAGCCAGCACCCCAGTAAGAGCCCGGGGGATCCCCCAGTCTCTTCTTGTCCACCTGACTGCTACCAAAATAGCAGAATAGATGTCACAAAGCCACAAAGAGCCAATCCGGGCACTACAAGAGGGTGAGCCTGCTGGCCAAAACGGGCTGGAAGGGCACCGATGAGCGACTGGGCCCCAGGAAATAAGAAAGGTGGGCAAGGAGCAAGGGGAAGCCGAGATGGATGAGGACCGAGTCCCCGGATGGTGCTGTCGGTCACTAAGTGAAAGTCAGTTCCCATGATGCACCCAGAGCAACAACAGCAGCGGGAACTTGGAGCAAAGCAGAGGCTGTGACCTTAAGACCCAGAACAGAAGCTGAAACGGAAACCACAGTGTGAACAGAAGCAGAGACACAGAGAGACAGAGGCCCAGACAGAGACCTGGTGGTCAGGCAAGGCAGCAAGGGCGCAAAGGTGTCAAAAGCAGCGTCTGTCAGGCTGCTGTTAGTAGCAGCAGGAGGTGGAAGAGCGCACAAGACAGCATGGAGATACGGGAGTGGGGCGGGGGAGGATTCCAGAAAATAGTTAAGAACTGTAAAGCATGGGCCGGGCACGCTGGCGTGTGCCTTTAGTCCCAGCCTTGGGAGGCTGAGGCTAGGAATTGCTGGGGTCTGCGGGTTCAAGACTGCCCTGGACAACATAGTGAGGCCTAGGCTCAAAACATAGCTGGGTGTGGTGGTGCGTGCCTGTAATCCCAGCTACCTGGGAGACTGAGGCTGGGGATTGCTTGAGTCCGCAGAATCAGGATTACCCTAGGCAACATAGGGAGACCTAATCTCAATCAAAAAAAAAAAAGTACCGTGAAACTTATGGAGGAACAGCCGGGCACAAGGGCGCGTGCCTTTAATCTCAACCCACGAAATGCGAGGCTGAGGCTAGGAATTGCTTGAGTCCGCGGGTTCGAGACCCTCCTGGGGCAACATAGCAAGACCTAGTTTCAAAAAATAGCTGGGCGTGGTGACACATGCCTGTAACCCTAGCTACCTGGGAGGCTGAGGCTGGGGATCGCTTGAGTCCAGGGTACCCCGGGCAATGTGAGCTTGCGGTTCCTTGAGCAAAATAGTGCGACCTAGCCTCAAAACAAACAAACAAACAAACAAAAACACCCCCCAAAAAATGTATGGAGGAACAGCTTTGCAATGCAGAAGCAGTCACGGATCCACAGTTCATCCAGAGAAATAGCCCCAGTGGGGAAGGACGAGCTGGAGTTCCCTAGGCAGGAAGACTCCCAACAGCCACAGAGGGTCCAAGTTGCAAACACACCCACACCCACGGCCAGAGCGGTTTCCCAATGGACTCCCAGTAAGCAGGTGAATCCGCCTGCCGCAGGGCCAGCAGCCTTGTGGCCACCAAGTGAGCCCTCCTGGCTCATGGTCAGGAAGGAGGCTAGCAGCACCTGGTGGGTACCAGAGGCAGGAGACCCTACTTTGGCCTCGAGTGGGGGCTCCCCTGGGTGTGACTGGAGAGTGAGTTTGTGTATATGCATGTGTGCATTTGCATGTGCACGCATGTGCAGGACGTGTGTGCATGCAGCGCATGTATGGGCATGCGTGTGCATGCGTGTGCATGCATGTGCATGCGTGTGAAGAGGTTTTAGTTTAAGCAGAGCCTTCAGAACATCACTGCAGTTTGGAGAAAACCTTTGGCCCCCCCGAAGGCCGCGGCTCAGAGGCCATTTAGCCGAGACCGTGGCTGCAAAGTGGTATCAGCAGGGAGACGGGCCTTCGGTGGAAGGAGCGTTTCTGGACAGCTGCCCTGCTTGACCGCGCGCGGGTGCCCACTCCGGAGAACCTCTGCAGCCAGCGCTGTGGGAGAGGAAAGGAATGTGGCGGGACAGTGCTGGATCCTACCTGGGGCCAGACTCCGGGCCCCTCACCCAGAAAAGTCACGACCGCAGATTGTGACCGTCTACCCCGAGCCTCCAGCTGCTTTGCCCAGGGCCGTCCAGATGCAGCCCCACTACGCATGATGCAGCCCCACTACGCATGGCTTAGCCATGTGCTATGGTGCGGGGCAGTTGCCCAAGGGTGGGGACTGGGCAGCGGCTGCCAGAGGTTCTGAGTTGGGAGAAGGGATTAGTGGACTCTGCCTTCCAGGCCCAGCCCTGATCCTAGTCGGGTCAGAGGTGGGAGCCGAAGTCCCTTCGGGGAGGGCCCCGGCACAGTCCCACCAGGGCCTAGGTCACTGGCAGAGGCGAGGGTAAGCTAAGTCCTGTGCCACCGGGGTCTCAGGATCTGGGAGTCTAGGAGTCTTGGGCTGGGGGG
>PVHY01019644.1:0-27020 GCA_004024945.1 Uropsilus gracilis | reverse complement strand
CACTGAAGACTGGCATCTGCTCTTTCTCCCCCCAATGTGGGCTGCTCCCTGGGCCATGCTCCCAACACCTAGGGAGGCCAGGTGCCCACCAAGGCACACAGCTTTCTGATCTGGGCACTCGGCTGCCACCATACCACATTCAGCCCTCCACCGAGGTGCTTGCCAGCCTGGCTCAGCCCAGGCCTGCCCTCCACCAGCCTGGGACCCTGTGGGAGGTTGCTGGTGACTCCCTGGCACTTCTCCAGCCCTCCCCCTGCATCCTTCCACTGAGCTCAGCGCCCACTCCCCAGGGCTGCCAGCACTCCCAGGAAGGAGCAGCCCAGGCAGCAGAAATGCATTGCCTGAGCTTGCCACAGAGGTGTCCATAGGGCTGGCTCCTGCAGAGGGTGGCAGGAAGGAACTGGATCACCCCTCTCCCCAGCATCCGGAGGCTTGCCAGCAGCCTGAGCTTGTAGACGCGTTACCCCCATCCCTGTCTCATCTTCCCACAGGGACCTTTCTGTTTCTCATCACACCACCTTCCCTCTAGACAAGTGTGTCCCTGTGTCCAAAGCCTCCCCTTTCATAAGGACACAGTCACACTGGATGAAGGTCCACCCCGATGACTTCATTTTTAATAAATTCTTTGCAAAGACCTTATTTCCCAATAAAGATAATTTGACTCATAGAAATGGGGATGAGGTCGGGCATGATGGCACACCCTGTAATCCAAGCACTGGGAGGCAAGAGGCCAGGATTACATGAGTTTGTGGGTTCAAGACTACCACAGGCAACTTAGCGAGATCTGGTCTCAAAAAAAGCAGCCAGGCGCTGTGGCGGGCACCTGTAATCCCAGCTATCTGGGAGGCTGAGGCTGGGGATCAGTTGAGTCCATGGGATCAGGACTACCCCAGGCACACAGCGAAACCTAGTCTCAAAAAAAAAGAAAAGAAAAGAAATGGGGATGAGGATCTGAACATCTTTTGAGCAGACTTTGAGGCCTTCACTGAAAATGCTTCAACAACCCTGGACAAATTTGCTCCCTAGGAGCCAGGAAGAAGGAAGAAGGACACCTCTGTGAGAGCTCCCATCTTATTCCCAGCCCTGGAGTATGGTGGCAGGCATGGGAGAAGAGGGATGGAAGCAGCCAGCCCCAGAGCGTGGCTTCATCACTAGTCTCATGATGATTAATAATTATTAATAAGTTATTAATAAAGATTAATCCAGACCCTTGTAAGAGCTGCAGAGCAGGCTGCTCCCGGCATGAAACATGGATGGAAACAGCTTGGAGGAGACCTGTCTGCAACTGTGGGGTCCATCTGGACCATGAGGCCTCAGAACGGACCTGGATAAGGACCTGCTCTGTCATGTCCTGGCTGAGACATCTTGAGCAGGTCCAGCCACTCCAGGATGGAGTGGATGTGGCATCTGCAAAGTGCCCGTGCAGCTCGGGGGCTCTATGTGCCCTCACAGGGAGGGCTGAGACTGGAGCTTTGTTGGACCTGAGCTCTGAGGCAAGGGCTTAGCTCAGCCTGAGGAGTCAGGAGAGGAGGTGAGAGCCAGAGGGCAGAACAGCTTCAGAGCGTATCGGTCCTCAGAGAATCCCATGTCCCTGATGGATCAAACAGTGAACTGGCTGGGCCACCGCTCATCCCGGTTCCTGGACGCTGCCTATAAGCCAGCGGCTGCAGGAAATAGTTGCTATCATCACCTCCACTTTGCAGAAGAGCAAGCTGTGATTCCAAGGGGTCACACGACCTCCAGGTCACATAGCTGGGGCACGGTGGAGCCTCAGCCCATCACAGGACACAGAGGCAAGGCTTCTGCTCGCACGTGGCACCAAGTCCTACCTGCAAATGCACCCAACACAGGCAGCAGTGTGGACAGACACAGAGCCCCAGGCCACCTGGGTTTCAAATGCATTTAGGGCCGGGGCCACAGCTCCTGCCTTGTCTTATTTCACTTCTCTCCTGATGCTCTCAGAACCTCCCCTTTTGAGGTTCTCAGCAAGTTTATATTTGGGAACAATTGTAACGTAATTTGATACATAATTAGGACAGAATAGAAGACTGCGTTTTTAACTACCCATACATCCCCATCTCATTTAAATAATTCCTAATATATCCAAGCTGGCTGCCTTGTGCGGCACTGATGTGTATTGAACTGAGGATAATGAAATAAGGGATGGGAGAGGGAAAATGCTATTTCAGAGTCTGAAGATCACCAATTAATGACATGAAAAACTGAGAGGGACTCTGTTCACTTAATGTCCCCTGTGCAAGGCACAAATGCAGGCTCCCTACTCAGCTCCTCCAAGGCAATTAAGATAAGCAAGCATGGAGGAGGGGCAAGGCCAGTTCTGGGGATTCCCCTCCCCCCTCCTCCCCCCCCCCCACATCGAGCTGGTGCAGGGGCAGCCTCTCCCTCCTAGCCCCCAAAAGATGGCCCTTTTCACATCCCACTAGCCCTAAGTTCTAACCCAGCACCCCCTGTAATGCCTCCACTCCTTCTCCAACATGCATTTCTGGGGCACCTACTGTTTATAGCATAAACAGCACAGTGCCTGTTAGCACACCAAGGACTAGTAATAGACCTGCCAGCTCTTGTTGTAGTAAAACAGTGCATCCACCCAACCTCACCTGCTCACCTTGGCCCTCAGGACCTGGTGAGCCTATTCTGCAAGCCCCTCTCAGACCACATGCCAGAGCCTGGTCTGATCTCTCAGGTCACCTTTCAGTCTTCAGACACTGCAAGTTCAAGGGCTTGGTGCCACGCTCTTCCCGCAAACAGACATGGGCTGTTTCTTGTCCCTTCTCAGGTCCCACTGAGAGGTGTCAGAGGCCTTCCCTGACACCCTGCCCCATCACTCACTCTCTCTGGAGCCCATCGCCTACTGTGCATCCCTCATCACATGACATGCAACCTGCTCCACTCACACCTGTCTTCTCCCTGGGAATATGATCTCCTTCCTTCAGCAAACCCATGCGATCTCACCATGGAGTTCCGGTTTGGAGAACCAGCTTTGCACTTTGGAGTGACTGCAGGTTCCAGGCAGCACAAGCTCAGACTGGACCCAGACAACTGCCCTCCAGGCTGGCTGCTCCCCTCTGGCCAGGGGGGGGATATGGTACTACCCTCTCCCTGATTCCTGATCATAAAGGGGGGTAAATGCAATGCCTCTTCACCGGAGCCACTGCAAGATCAACCCAATTGATTTCAAGGTGACCCGCTGTCCTTTTTGCCCAGGAATGTCCCAGATTGAGCACTGAAAGTCTCAAATCCCAGAAAAGCTCTGGGCTCCTAGACAGCACAGGAGCTGGTCACCCTAATCAAGTCTGTGTATGAAGCCTGACACGTGCTGAGCCCTAAGCATGTCTTTTATAAAATCTTAAGCTCGACTCCCCGTCCCATACCTCCTGGCAGACTCACAAGATTGATGTGGGGATAGGCGCCCAGAATAGAGCCCCTTCCCAGGTCCCTCCCCCACCGGCCCAGATGCCCAGAGGGATCCCTGTACCCGGAAACATCTTGTCCCAAGGCCCCTCCTCTGGTGCCAGAGTCTTTCTGCTCCAAACAGATGGGCCTCCGGGGCCACCCCCACAGCCTGAGCAGGGCTGCCTGGGCCCGGCCCCAGCCCCTTTCATACTCAGGTAAAACTTTAACCAGGGGCCTTTGGCGCAGCTCTGGCCAGGCACCCCATTCAGGGCATGATAAATGACTGCTGTCACCGTGACATGAATGCTCATATTGAAAAGCCCTGCTTTCTGTCTCCTTCCCTTTCAGGCCGCCAACTTCCCCCCTCTTAAGTCACCAGGCGTCACTCACGTGTCACCCTGTCCTGAATGCCCCCCAGCCAGGGACCCTTGCTCCCTCTGCCCCCATCTCCCAACTGCCCCAACCCTCCCCCTTCCTCTTCAGTCTCCACTCTCCCCTCCTCCACCTTCTTCATCTTCCTTCTTCCTCCTCTTCCTCAAACCCTCTCCTCTCCCATCCCCACTGCTCCTACAGGCCTGCTTTGCCCCATCTGGTCTCTGGACTGGGGAGGCTCACCCTCCCAGCACCCATGCCATGCTACCAAGACAGCAGATCACAGATTCAGGCACTCACCTCCTCTGTGCCTCTCCGTCAATCACTCCTATTGGCAAAAGCCCCCAAACACAATCCTACGAGGAAGCAGGCAACACCAAGTGGGAACCCCCCCAAAAGTACTTGCCAAAAGAACAGACTTACAGTGCCCTAAAACAGGACTTTTTACCCCCAAAACCAGAGGCATTAAATCTGTGTGAGTCTGGGCTGTGTTTCTCCAGGTAGAAGAACTGACTATTCCACCAGATTCCCCAAGACAAGCAGCTCAGAAGTTGTGCTCACTCCACGTGGACCCGAAGCATGGTGGACCCCACACGCATTCTACACTGTGGGTGTCAGAGCCGTGCTCAGGGGCAGATAACACGAAGGGCTCCTCCTTCCTCACCTGCAGCTCCTGCCAGAAGGGGCCTCGCCTGTATCATCAAGGGCAACAGGGCCCAGGCTTTCCACAGGAGAGAACGCTGCTGCCCACTCTAAAAGTCAGGAGAAACCAGCGTTCTGTGAGGAAGGAAAACTGAAATTTGGGCCAGGGAACAGTGCTGGCCTGTCTTTGAGAGCGCTTTTCAGCCCTAACACCCATCTGTCTGGTAGCTGAGGAAGCGTGGGATGGGCTTCAGGTGATAGCCCGCTCAGCAAGCTGTCTCCTTAGATGTGCTTCAGGGAGAAGTGTCTTTTCCTTCAGAAAAATGCAGTTCAGAAAAATGCATGTGCGGTGTCACGCGCCTGTAATACCAGCTATTTGGGAGGTGGAAGCTAGGAATCACTTGAGTTCACGTGTTCAAGACTACCCCAGGCAACAGAGCGAGACCTAGTCTCAAAATATAGCCAGGTATGGTGGTGCGCGCCTGTAATCCCAGCTACCTGGGAGGCTGAGGCCGGGGGTCACTTGAGTCCATGGGCTTGGGACTACCCCAGGCAACATAAGGAAACCTAATCTCAAAAAAAAAAAAAAAAAAAGAGAAAAGAAAAATTCATCTCTTCTGGACACTGAAATGCCTTTCAAGCGGCTTTGTTCTGGTAGTGACAAAATTGTAAGCCTGGACGTGACGTGCTCGTGAGGCCTCGTATGTGCCCAGTCCCTGGGGACCACCCTCTGGGTACTTCTGTACACCCGGCCCCGGGAGCAGAATGCCCAGAACTGTCTTGACACTATCTGCATATTATGAACCCTGTGCATTACGGATGTGTGAGGGCTACGTGAGGTTACTGCTAAGTCTCCTGTTTTCCAGGATTCACACAAGCAGCAAGAAAGGAGGGTCTCCATTCATTCTGCACAGGGTCTTCCCTTCACCTCAAATAGGAGCACCCCCTGGGAGTTAGGGAAGCAACAGGTATGGGTCTACACCAGACAGGGGTGCCCACAGGTGGCTCCCCAAATACAGGCTGAGACAATGGACATGGTCCATGAAATGCCCTCTAAAATGGAATTCTATGATTGAATATACTAAGGAAATATGTACTTTTTTTAGAAGGTCATAATGAAAATTAGCTTAGCCAAGGTTTTTATCAACCCAGGACTTGTCATGACCAACAGTAAAGCCCCTTTTCTTAAGTAGAATGACCATGAAAATGACTGTCTTCCCCAAGGCATATCCCCTACATGACCTCACTCCGCACTAATAATAACTCTAGAAGTGAGTTATTAAGTAAGAAGTGAGCATAATTATTGTCCCATTAGACAGATGAAAATCTTGAGGTACCAGAAGAACTTGTCCCCAAGGATGGGAGACTGAGACTCCATCTTTTGAAAAGAGATGTATAAAAGAATTACTTTAGAACCATCAGATCCTTTCTCTCCTTGATGGTATCGCTCAGCCTCAAAGATGGAGTCCAGTTCCTTTAGGCTTTCTGTTCTTTGACATAATTAATTTCCCCCATTAAATGAGGCAGTTTGAATTTGATTATCTGTTACTTGCAGCCAAAGGCATTCTGACAAAGATTTTTGAAACAGATTGTTATGACACAATGTGGCAAGTGCCATAATCAAAGCACTCACACAGCTTTCCACTGAGGCAGCAGAAAAGAGAAAATCAACTAACTCTGCCTGGAGAAGAGCAGAAGTGATTCTCAAACAGAATCCCTAAAGAAGGTTGTACTGCAACTCTCCCCATCTGGGTAGGTTCCTTATCCGTTCTAGCAGTTAAAGAACGTGGTGAGAGCACTTAGTGTATTTAACAGGTTCTAATGCTCTCCCAGGGAACCAGGTACACAGGCACACCAGAAATGGGGCCTGGGCCAACTGTATGGCAAGCAAGCAGGCTAGGTAACAGGGGCAAGGGGGCCTGGAGCCAAGCAAGCCCACTAAACCCCCAAGGTTCTTCATGCTCTTTCTCTGGGCTCTCTCTGGCATTCTCTCTTCTCTAGTGCTCACCCTGGTATTCTCTTCTATCCCTGCTCTCCTCTCACCTCACCCAGGCAAATGCCTGCCCTTTTATCCTCACCTCCTAAGCCCAGGGGAGCCCACTCACACATGGGCATACCCACTGCGCTGGCCATGTACAATCAGGGGAGGACCATGTACAATCAGGGGAGGGCCATGTACAATCATGAGGAGCACCATGTATAATCATGGGAAGGGCCATGTACAATCATGGAGAGGGCCATGTACAATCATGGGGAGGGTCATATACAATCATGGGGGAGGGCCATGTACAATCATGGGGAGGGCCATGTACAATCATGGGGAGGGTCATATACAATCATGGGGAGGGCCATGTACAATCAGGGGAAGGCCATGTACAATCATGAGGAGGGTCATGTACAATCATGGGGAGGGCCATGTACAATCAGGGGAAGGCCATGTACAATCATGGGGAGGGCCATGTACAACCAGGGGAGGGCCATGTACAATCAGGGGAAGGCCATGTACAATCATGAGGAGGGTCATGTACAATTGGGGGAGGGCCATACACAATCATGGGGGATGGCCATGTACAATCAGGGGGGAGTGTGCAATGCCACAGTACCACAGGTGTTGGTCATACAGGCTAATGGCAGAAGGGTAAAAACCCTGAAGATTCATTTACCCCACAAAGGTTGACTTCCCAAGCAGCAAGGTGAAGAAGTGTGAACCAAAGAATTGCTGAGCACCTCTGAGAATGTCAGGTCCGTTCCTCTAATGAAGAAACAGGGTGAGGTTCCACCATGAGGACACCTGACCAGGTATCACTATCACCTGCCGAGCCACAATTTGAACCTGGGTCTGTTTCATTTCAAAGGCCTTCTTCTCATCACCAAAACATGCCATCTTGTCACCAACAACCAACAACAAAATAGATATTCGCTGCTTCTGTGAAGGGAAATCCTTTCAACGCCCTAAAGCTGGTGACTTGATCTGAGGCACCAGCAAGCAAGCAGGCATCCATGGATGTGGTTGCATCCAATGGTGTGATTTATGCTTTTCCATGATGGATCTTGAACCTTTAACGTCCCCATCCCTGCCCCATGGCTGGATACCCATTTTTCAAAAACCACTCTTGAGAGACATCCTCGACGTTCTGTAAAGATTCGTGTCTGAGGGTCCACACAAGCAGACCTTGAGACCAGAGTCTGGGTGCAAATGATTTACCCATAGTGCACCTGGGAGATACTAGCAGAGGACTAAGGGAAGCAGTTCAAGGAATGGGGGTGGGGGACAGGGAGCCAATTTCAGACAAGAGTCCCACCAGGGGTGCTTCCACCCAGTTCCGCAGGGTTCTTTGGCGTGTAAGATACACCCCAGGTGGCCCTGACCCAAGACGGGAGAACTCCACCAGGAGGGTGAGTGAAGATGAGAGTGGCATGCAAACTCGAGATTCCCAGGGATATTCTGGCTCTATGCATGTGGACAAAGTGATTCGAGTGGCCTCAAGTCAATCCTCCAAAGAAGAGAGAAGCGCAAGCGCCAGCCATGGAAAACATATCCGAAGGCAGGGCAGAGCAACACAAGAAGGGGTTCGAGGGACCTGAACCGAGCGAGCATCAGCACGACCACGTGGCTACACCACACAGTCTCCATGAGCTGAGGAGGGACACTGCTGCTTCGAAGTCCACCTGCCATGGACCACAGCATAGGGGGCTGAATTGGCAGCAGTGAGTTGGGGAGTGATGTCTGCACCACAGGAATAGTGGGTCCTTGCATGGTCAGGCAGAGAGGAAATGAAGGTTCTGGGTCGGCCACGGGTGGGCATTTTCATGGGCACGGCCAGGCACCTTGTGGCTTGGTCAGAATCAGAGTGCTGATTTGGGTTTTATCTTACAAGAACTGACTTCTATTTCCAGCTTTAATGAGAAACAGTCAGGCATCTCTCCTGATGACTAGTTCTGAATTTCTGTTCTATAAAGATGTCTTGACAATTCTGTTACATGATTCTGCTGTCACATTTGTTCGCATTATGGGTCTCAACTCTTTTAAAATGTAAATACAAAAGCAGGACTGTACATTAACAGCACCTTACGGGGGAGAGCCTATACTTCTAAGACACAACGATGTGAACCAATATTAATAAAAAAATGAAGAAAAAATAAAATAAATAACCAAAACGGGGGGGAGGGGGAAGAGGGGACTTAGGAAACTTGAACATAAAATGAGAATTACCTCATTATTATTCGTGAATAACTACTCTCATTACTGAATTGACTTTAAAATATCAAGTTTAACTACTAATTAACCTTCAATCGATGTTTTACATAAATTTAATTTTAGTTACTTTCCAAAGAGAAAATAGCATTTATAACATAATATACTCAGTGTAATACATCTTTTATATGCCATGATTAATAGAAAATATTTAGTTTTCCAAACTTGCTTTTTTTAAAAAAGATATGGGCAGGGAGCAGTGAGAGCAAAAGTCAGGCGATGAATGTCCAGCCAGATCACAGAGATGGGGCAGTGTCATGGAGCTGAGTCTGAGAAACACAGAGCAGTTAACCCCACTTACAACAAAAGAAAATCTGGCTGAGACAAACAGATGTGTTACGTGCAGGGGCCAATAAGAATCTCTCTGTTCTTCCTAACATGCCCCTGCCGGCTGCATGGAAAGAACAAGAGCCCCAAATCCAGATCAAATGAAAACTAGGCACTCAGCTCGTGTCCATTCTGGTTACTCAGAGACCCGAACAACCAGTTTTTCTTCCTTGTGCAAGAGTGGAGAGGAGATTCTCCCTCACAGTCCCACATCCCTGCCATTTAGTATATCCCTGCTACTGGGGATCCATGGGTATCATTATGGCAGATTTACCAAGAATCAGACCCTCTAAGAACTATTTTAGCCAATATTATACTTGACAGGCATTATTTTATTACCTAGTCAGCATGACCCTGAGAGGTATGTACCAATGTCTATATTTCCAGCTTCCCTTGTAGCTAGTTTAGGGTCATTAGACCAAGTTGTAATGGATACCACTCTCAAGTCTAACCTAAAACCAGAGCAGCAAATGCTTTCTGTACAGAGCCAGGTAGTAAATATGTTAGGTTTTGCAGGCTGAGAGATCTCTGTCACAAGTCATTCAATTCTATCCATTGTAGAGCAAAAGCAGTCAAAGATGATGAGCACACAAATGGTTATAACTGTTGCAATAAATTTTTATTTATAAAAACCATCCAGAGAGTACATTTGGCCTGTGGGTGTAGTTTGCCAACTCTTGCTCTAAAATATCCCACAAATCCTCACTCTCAGCTCACTTAATATAGGGGACCCAGTAGAGAACCTTGAGGAAGAGTTGCAAAAATGAAGAGCCTGGTTCCTTAGATCCTGTCTCAAGGAGGGCATCAAGCCCAAACTGTACTGACAGAATTAAGAAATACTTTCCACATGTTAAAACAAGGAGATCTTGGAGTTGTTTGTTATAGCAGCTTGTTTGAATTAACCTGACTATCAAAATCATTTCATCGTTCCCTTCTACATCTAAGAAAAGTGAGGTTCAGAAAGGAAAGTGATACTTGCAAGTTTACAAAGCAATGAAATAAGCGAGCCAGGTCTAAGAGGTTTAACTCATCCTGGTTTGCTAAGATTTCTGCACTGAAAGTTATATATCCTGGGAAACACCTCCATCCTAAGCAGAACCGGCTGTCTATTCAGGCAGAACTCAAGCACAAGTCTATCTGGTTCCAAAGCTCACATTCACAGCCCCTTAGGAAAAAGGTCATGGGAGATCCTTTGGGGCTTGACCTGACCCTTGTTGGAAGGCGTCATACTCCAGTGCCCGCAGCCGCTGTGCTAGACCTGGGAGGTGAGCGTGGAGCCAAGTCTTCTCTGTATATGCTCCAGGTCTTCTCCACAAAGGCAGTGAGTCAGGCATGAATTTTAAATATACACCACTTTGAGTGTGGAAGTCAGTGCTGACATCTATAAAATGGCACTAAATCCTGCTTTTACGAGCTCTTCTGCATTCTGCTGAGTGTTTTATCACACTCACTGTAAGTTTACTGAGAGGAGTTAATAACCCCAAAAGACTGGAGCCTGTCTGTGGATTGCAGAGAGGTGGAACACCCAGCCAATAATTTTGGAGAAACTGTTAGCATTTGTGTTAAAGAGCCTGCATACATCCTCTCCTCCCGGAGCTGACTGCACCAGGGTCCTGCCTATGCCTTCATTCTGCCATCACCCTGAAGTCCTGCCAGCTGCTTGCTCAACCTGCTGAATGATCTTGAGCAAATCCCAAGCACCACGACCTGAGCCTTACTTTGATGTGGAGAGATGAGACAGTCCCCTCCAGTCCCCACAATTTGAGGGTCCTGTGGTCATTACTTAAGTCAGTTGTCCTGGGAGTACCTTTGCTTTGTGTTTGATAGAAATAAATTCATCAAGCAGGTTCCAATTTTCATTTGCCTTCAGTTTTTGAGAAGGATTAAGTGACTATCAGGGTCAAGGATGCCACCAGCACATGGAAGATACTTTTCCCCAATTCCCTGATGAGGATGAGACACAAGGACTCCATCAAGACCCAGGGGAAGGGTTGACATTTGGTGAGATGTCTGTATTTAACTCCCACCACTTGACATCTGTTTCCAATTAATCTGCCTGTGTTAAGAGGGATGCTGCCCGGAGCACACATCTGAGCTCAGTGCTAGAGAGGCAGAGGGAGGCAGCGGTGAAGGGTCCATGCAGACCTGGGTCTACCCACTCCCTTCCTCAGTACCCAAGTGGGGCTCCCACATACCCCTAGGACCACCTGGCAAGGAGCCCAAAGACATGATGCATTCCTCTCTGCACTAATTACACTAGAACCCTACCAAGCATGATGTGTTTGAAGAACTGAAAGTCAGGATCACTGGGATGCAGAGGGGAAGAGAGGGATGTAAGGCAGGTGGGCAAGCAAGCAGGGGCCAGATGTGCAAAGCAGAAGCTCCGTAGTTATTGGGGTCTGGTGATAAATGACATTGTCCACTTGGTATATTTAAGAGATTTTCCCACTGCTTCATGGGGAGTGGGTAGAACAGAGGTGATAGTGGGAAGGATCATTTCAAACTACATAGGAAAGGTAGAGCTATATAGATCAGCAGTTCCCCATGGTTAGGGGGGATGAAATGGAGATACAGGTGGAATGAAGAGAATGTTTAGGACAGTGACTCTCTTTTCTATGACCCTATACTGGAGAATACATGCCATGCCATACCCATTTATCCAAACCTACAAGATATACATGGACAGTGAAGAAGACTCATGTAAATGAGGGGCTTTGGGTGATGATGTGTTGACACAGATTCATTGGTTGGAACAAATATACTTGCTAGCTGTAGACAGTGGCAGGGTATATGTGCATGAGACCAGGGGTAAGTGGGAAAATCTCTATACTTTGCACTGGATCTTGCTGGTAACCTAAAAACACTCAAAGTTCATTAACTTAAGAAACTTTAAATATACCTATTTCTTTTCGCTTTTTTATGTAAACTTTCTTGTGGGGGTCTCATGATGTCTCTCCAGGGTAGCACTGAGTTAGAAGGGATGACAGTAATTTAGACTAGGGTGTGAATGGCAGAGGCACAAAGGAGACAATATGTCGAAAGTTTCTGAGCTAACACCAGCAGATCTGCCAATACTCTGGATGTCAAGGATGAGTGAGGGGAAGGGAAGCATCAAAGAAATTGTATTGGTTCCGGCTTGAACATTCATAGGGGAGGGATGTGTGTCATTCCTTGAATGGAGAAACTTAGGGGAGAGAGAGGCTGGGAGAGAGTTCCTTTGGAGACATAATGAGTTTGAGAGTCCTGGAAGATGCCAAGTGGACATCAAGCAGACAGTCAGAAACACAAGCCTTGTCCTAAGAAGCAACGTCTCGGGAGAAGATCTACATTTGGGAGCAACCACTTGGAAAAACCAAATCCCAACTCTGGCTGTGGATGTCACCATAGACAGACTGGCAGAAAGACAGATGGACAGAGATGTAACTGCATTCTCCTACTCTCTATCACAGCAAACTCTTTTGAATATGTAAATGTTCTCTCTGGGATTGAGTCTCCTCTGTATGTCACCAACTCTCTCCTCCTTACTCTCCCCTCCTCCCCAGGTAAATCCCTTCCTTGGCTTACCCACCCCCCAACTTCCCAGGTAAAAACTGTGGCAAAGGCACCCATTGCAGACAATCTTCGGCAGTGAGCTGTGGGTCAGGATGTTTGCACAAATGCTTCACAGCATCATTTATCTTGAGGGATGTCAACTCGAAAAATGTTAGTTCATGTCACTGTCGGTGTAAATGCCAAAAATTAGCTTTCTTTCATCACAAAACGGAATAATTAACTTTGCAACTGTTTCCAAAACTGCTAATTAATGGGTTTTACCCACTTGATTTGTCAGGCTACATTGCAAGCTGAACAGCAGCCTGAGCCCCTGGAGGATTCCCATCCTCCGTCCTCCCCTTCTCTCTGTCCCTGGCCATGGTTCCTGGAAGAAGTTACAGGAAAGCAAGTGAAGAAAGGCAAGGCTGGGAGAAAACGATGCTATTTTGATGTCAACTTCTTCTTTTCTTTCTAAAATTGTTGTCTCGCCACTTTTCACACCATCACTGTCCCCAGTTGAACTCAAAATTAGGGTGCTCACCATCCACCTCTCACTGACCCTTGAGGGTAAATCAGATGCCTTTCTCCCTCACCCAAGGTGACAGGACATCATGTATAGACTTCAGTCCTGGAGGCAGACAGATGTGGTCTGAATGCCAGTTTGAGTTCCTGCCAACTCTATGACCTTAAGCTAGACAATTCCCCTCCCACAACCTCGGTCTCCTCATCTGTAAAATGGGATGGTGACTTATGTCATTATGTCATTGGGTTGTTGAAACTAATGACAAATGCAAAGCCTTGGGAATAGCATTTCAGATTACAGTAAGGCCTCAACAAACAGGTCTGTGATTGCATCTTTTGCCCCATCCCCATCTTCACTACTACTGCCCTTTCTCGGAGCTTCTCGTCTCTCACCTGGACTGATGCCTCTGGGTGGAGGGCCAGCCCATCCTCTCCCATGATTGTCAGAGAAGTTTTCCCACCATGCAAATCTGAGCATGTAATCTTACTGCATTGGATCAGGACAATACACCCAAGACCCTCTGCCTTATAACTTTGCAGGGTCTCCTGCAGAGGAGAGAGAGGAGTGAGAAAGAGAGTTGGTGACATGCAGAGGAGACTCCCATTGATGTTTTTAAATTTTTCTTATTTTTCAGTTGCATTAAAGTACACATAAAATGTACCACTCCTCCTTTACCAGGCTGCCAGAAATACTGGCTGCTGACTAGTGTTATCTCTACCCTTCTCTGTACACTCACCATTGGTTAATAGCACCTGTCAGCTACGGTCACTGATTGACTAAAAGGGAAGGATGTCAAAGGGCCTGAAAGTGGGACCAACATTGGGATTCACTTCTCGCTCCAGAACTCTCCATTAAATCAGACCAAAGCTTCTCTCAAGTTAACACCACATCCTCCTAACTTTCTTCCTTTGCTTTTTTCATGTATGCTTTCTTAACTTCCCTTCTTCTTGCTTTCAGTAAAACATTTCTATGCTACTCTTAGTGAACAGTAATAAATGAGGCATTACACAGCATTATGAAGTGATATAATCAGAACATGAAGAACATGGAATACTATTCAGTTACTAAAAATGATAGCTGGAGGCACCCCAAGACAAGTCAAAATACAATTGTGTTTGAAAACACTGATATTGAATTTGCTGCAGGATGCTATAGACCCAAGTGCTAAGCTTGGGGTTCCTGATAATCATTCCCCCATCACCCTTTCTCTACCCAGAGCCCTCCCTAGAGGCATTAAATCTGAGTTTCCCAAAAACTGATGGAGGTGCTTAGCTTAAAAGAATTCTTGATAGTTCATGTTGACTCTGCTAAAGGATGCTTTCTCCTATCACAAGAATGTCAGCAGATCACTGACACATACTGCAGGCCAGAGATCACAGACTGAGGTCTTCAAATCTCATATAATTTAGACCCAAACAGAAATTTGAGAAAAACAGGTATGAGGTTGACTGGCACATTTAATATGAGATCCAAATGAATTAAAGGACCAAATGACCCTGGAACCCTCACTTGCCTGCTCTTGCTCTCTCACTCACTCTATAGTTCTATGTCATATCAGTCTGCCCTGCTGATGTGGGGTGCAGGGGACCAGAGCTGAGGTTTGGATCAAGGAGCCCAAAAGATAGAAGACCAGAGCTGAGGTTTGGATCAAGGAGCCCAATCAGTCAAATATGTAGCCCTCTACTGGTTACATGGGACAGTGACTTATGCCACTATGTCTTTGGGTTGTTGAAATTAATGACAAATGCAAAGCCTTGGGCATAGCATCTCAGAAAACAGTAAGTCCTCAATAAACAGGGCTGTGGCTGGTCATAGCTACAGCTTGGCTGCCAGCCTGCCAAAACAGTCATAGTTTTCCTCTGCATTTCTTGGATAGACTGTACATGAAGACAAAACAATGAATATGGGGATGAACTAGCTGTCTGACCGGAAGTGATGCAATCATGATTTGGTCTTTCCACTCATCTCCATTTATATTACTCTTGTTTGTGTTACTGTATAAGTTATTTAATCTATCTCTGACTAGAAGTTTACTAACATCTTGTTATCCATTTATAACACAGCTTATGAATTCTGCCTGAGTCTCAGATGCTTACTCATTGTGTATATTTAACACATTCTCTAAGTTTTGCCTCTGTCACATACGCTACCAGCTTATACACCATCGATGCCAAACACTTCTAGGAGGTTCAGCTACCCTCTTTGCTTTTCTTGCCCTTTAAACCAATGACATGTTCTCAAGGAATGCAGCAAATATATCACACTATCCAAACTACTCATTTTCCTATACCCCCACCACCTCGACCCCATCCAAGTTGCCACCCCCTTTCACCTAATCATCCTCTTAACTTGTCTCCCTACTGACCACCCACACAGTAGCTAGAAGAGCTTCTGGAAGGAAAATCTCCCCCATTTAACTGGACATAAAGTACTAAACTCCTAAGGGGATAAGGGCCTATTATGATATGGGCACAACCACATCACAGTGCAAGTCCCACCACTTGCACCCTCCCCACCTCATGTCTTCCCAGCACCAGCCCAACCTGGAGGAGCTCTTCCCCATGGACCTGCCTAGGCCCTCTATTCCCGTCCAAATCCAGCATCACCTCCTGTGACAAATAGTCTTATGTGTCAGCTTGGCTAGGCTAAGAGATACCCAGCAAGCTGGCAAATTTCTTTGGCCTTATTTCTTGGCATGCCATTGAGGGTTCTTCTGCAGGAGGTTAGATTTGACTTAGTAGATTGAGTAAAGAGGATCTACCCTCACCATGAACAGGCACCATGCAAACTGTTGAGAACTTAAAGAAAAAGGCAGAGGAAGGGTGAATCCTCCCTCCCTTCTTTATCTTTATCTCCCACCTTAATCCAGGATGTCCATCTTGTCCTGTCCTCAGACATTAGAACTTCTGTTTCTTGGGCTTATACCACTGATGCTTCAGCTCTCAGGATTTTTTTTTTCAACCTCTGATTGAATTATGTCACCAGTTCTCCTGATTCTCCAGATGGCAGATTGTGGGACTTCTCATCCTCCATAACAATGTAAAGCAATGCCTTTGAGTGGTGTGGGAGAAGAGACAGAGACAGAGAAAGAGAGAAGAGAGAATCTCTTTTTGGTTATGTTTACCAAGAAATGTAATGTATCTGGCTGATACATTTACTCTTGGGACCATTTTCTGATTTAATAAGGAAATGAAGGAGAAAGGCATGGTGGTGGGGGAGAAGATGGAAAAGGCTAACTTACTGTAACTCACTATAGAAAAGGCTAACTCCAAAGGTAATCATTGTCCAAAAGGCTAAATGATGTCAGGGTTGGGGTAAAGATAAGGAACAATTCAAACATATAATCTACAGATGGAAAAGCTACAATCTATAATCTTTCCTTGGATTCTAGGTGTTCCAAGTATCTCTTTATATGACCCAAATCATCCCAATATTTAGGGGCTTAAAACAACAACCATTTTATTAAGATTCATGATTTTACACATTTACCTGGATGACTTTTCTGTACTATGTGGTCACTTGGTGGTCTTTCATCAGTGCCAGGTAGGTCTGGAGGGCCCAGGATGGGGTCACCCATATGTCTGAACCTTGGAGGGATGAGAAGGCTCGCCTCAGCTTGAAGCCCCCCCTTCTCCATGCAGACTCAGGGCCTGTGCATGAGGGGTATCCAGCAGCATGGTCATACTTCAGGTCAGAAGTCTGCTGCCCAGACTTCTGGTGACAGCTCAGGCCCCAGAGGCCAAGGCAGAAGTTGCCAGCATCTAAAAATTAGACCAGCTGGGCGTGATGGTGCACACCTGTAGTCCAAATGCTAGGAGGCAAGAGGCCTGGGCTCGCTTGATCTCACGGGTTCGAGACTAACCTGGGCAACATAACAAGACCTGGTCTCGAAAAAGCAGTCAGGCACGGTGGTATGCGCCTGTAATCCCAGTCACCTGAGAGGCTGAGGCTGGGGATTGCTTGAGTCTGCAGGATCGGGACTACCCTGGGTGGCATAGTGAGACCTAGTCTCAAAAAAAATAAATAAATAAAAATAAAAATAAAAATAAAAACTAGACCAAGAACAGGCACATAGTCGCTTCTTCTGCCTGTATTGGTCAAAACAGTTACAGACCAGCCCAGGTTCATGGGAGAGAAAATAGACTCTATCTCCTGATGAGGGGAGTGTGCAAAAAGTTGCAGCCATTCATCAGTTTCTGGTGCAGAACTGATAACCACATCTTCAGAAAAACTTAGCATGGCCAAGAACTTAGAAAACAGGAACAGTGAATGAATTATAATTAATGTTTCTTGATTCAAAAAGTCACTTAGTCTTGAGGTAATCTATTACATAGCAATAGAGTGTTTATCCATCCATCCATCCATCCATCCACCCATCCATTCATCCATTTATCCATCCATTCAGCTAGCCACTCATCCATCCATCAGTTTTCTGCAAAGTGTCCTGTCCATGAGAGAATCCTAGGTGGAAGGAAACCAAGAACCCAACCTGTGATATATTTTACGATAGGAATTTGAAGAATTTGTGGAATTCAGACCAGATTTTCAAAATCTGCCATCTCCGAACAATTCTCATTCATGTATTCATTTTACAAATTTTTTACAAATATTTATGTGTGTTTAGTCTGTACCTTGCACTAAGCAAAGGAGAAAGAACATCAAAGGAGAAAGAACGTATAAATTATAGACTTCTCAAAGAATATCATCTCCTCTGGGGTCTTGTCCTCTCTATCGCCTGGTTGGCTCACCCACAAAGGCAGAATCTACTAGATCGATGAACACGGGTCCTGTGCACTAAACCCCTCACACATTGCTCTTCATTCTACTCATCAACTCTGGCCCCGGGTCCATCTCTCGCCATCACCCGGTAGTCCCACTCCTTGAACCAACCTCTCTGACCTCTGACATCCAGAGTAAGTTCAAGTCCTAAATCAGACCCAGAAATGGAAGCTGTGACCTTGCCCTCTACACCCTGCACCCACCCAGAAGTCCGCCCCAATCACCGGAAGTCGTTCCAGACTCATTCTTCCCAGAGGCAGCGGCCATGGGCCACTTCCTGCCTGAGCTGAACACAGCGCTATCCCTGCACAAGCCTGGCTCTTTGCTTCCTCTCGGCCCGTGAGCCATTGTCCCCGGCCAGCGAGGCGCATCTCGAAAGCACCATCTCCTGCGGCTCTTTTTCCTGCTCTGTCTGGATTGGGCTCATTTACTAAAAATTAGTTGGGAATGAAAAAAGCCCCTAGTTTATTAGCGTGCTATTATTCCCCTCCCGCCATCCCCCTGCAGCATGATGGATTGCCTGGTGAGGGGACGCAGCCCCAGTCCGGGAGTGAGCGAGCTGTGCGCGGTCCCCCGCGCAGACAGATGGGGAGGCCGAGTCCTGACCATGATTGATTAGCTCCGCAAAGCCTGTTGAGCGGAGTTCCATCAAGATTGATGCTTTCTCCTCATAACAGCATTTCCAAAAAGTTTCTATTACATTTTGATTATGTTTATAGAATCTCGCTGGTCCGGGGGAAGATGCAATCTCATTCCCAGTGTGTGTGCGTGGGCCGTTGCAGGGCCTTGCTGCTTGGCCTCTGTTGAGGGTCCCCCACTTTCTGGGCAACAGGAAGGGCCTCCGTTGCCTCCCAAGATCAGGTTGAAAGAAGATAATGCCTCCCCACGCCCAAAGTACAATCTCTGGGCGACTCTGGTTTCCAAGGGCCAGCTGCCACAGGTGTTTCTAGAGGTTGGGCCTGAAGGTAAAGAGAAACCAGGGGACAGAGATGTTTCTTGGAACCCCAGAAGTCAGGAAGGGACTGCCCAGGTTTCCCTACCTGTGAGTTAAAAAGGTAGCACAGTGCCAGGCCTTGCCTAATGTGTGGTCAGCTCCAAGTTCAAATATTCGTAGGCGTATGTGTGTGCCTGTATGCCTCACACCTCATCCCACAAGGAATTTGAGTAATTTATAGGAAATGGTGAAAATGAATAAAGAATAAGAATTATAACATCTATCTAAAAAGGTGTGAATCTGTATCTTCAAACCATATGCAATGTTGAAAACCATTGTGATCATCTCAGTAAAAATAATACCATTTTTTAAATAGGATTAGAACCAGGGAAATGTAACCAATCCAGAATATCAAGACCTTTCCCCCGCTCCCCCCCCCAAAAAAAAAAGAAGGCAATCAATGTGCCTTTATTCTTGAGGCTTTAATGTGTCATGAGTTTCCTGAAAATCAAAGAGAAGAGGAAATAAAATCAGTTAACTAGGTCTTATTGTCATTAATAAAAGAATGGAAAAAAAACAGTTCCTTGGGGAACGTTTAAGGTTTCTTCACATTTGATTCCAAAGGAAATTTCATACTGGAGTTCTTAATTAGAGATTGTAAGAAATGTGTTAAACCAGTTAAAAATGTTTCTCAGCCTCAACACTACTGACATTTGGAACTGGATAATTTTATTACCCTGTGCATTGTAGGATATTTACCAGCATTCCTGGCCTCTACACAGTAGATGACAGTGGCAACCCCTTCCTCAGTCATGACAAACAAATAGTTCTCCAAGGCCGGGCACTGTGGCTCGTGCCTGTAAGCTTCAACCTATGAAGCGGCAGGGCCTAGGGATCGCAGTTCAAGTCCCACCTGGGGCCCGTAGTGAGACCTAGTTCCAAAAAAAATAGCTGGGCATGGTGGCGCGCACCTGTAATCCCAGCTACCTGAGAAGCTGAGGCTGGGGATTGCTTGAGTCTGTGGTACCCCGGGCAATGAGAGCCTGCGGTTCCATGGGCAAAAATAGCGAGACCTAGTCTAAAAAAAAAAAAAAAATAGTTCTCCAGATGTTGTCAAATATCCCCCAGGTAGGGCTGTTAGATTTAGCAAATAGAAAATCAGGGTGTCTCAATAAAATTTTAATTTCAAAGAAACAATAAATAATACATTAGGGTAAGTATATCCCCTGCAATACCTAGGATATACTTATACTAAAAAAGTATTAACTTTTTATCTGAAATTCAAATTCATCTGAGACTCCTATATTTTATCAAGTAATTCCTCCTAGGCAATATTATGTGCAAATGAGATCTCCAGGAAGTTTTAAAACACCAGACACTGATGGCCAGGTATGGTGGTGCATGCCTATAAGCGGCAGCCTAGGAAGCCACAGCCTAGGAAGACCAGGGATAGCAGTTCAAGTTCCACTCGGGGCAACTCAGCGAGACCTAGTAGTGACACATGCCTGCTATCCCAGCTACCTGGGAAGCTAAGGCTGGGGATTGCTTGAGTCCGTGGTACCCCGGGCAACGTGAGCCTGCGGTTCCACAGGCAAAAAAAAAAAAAAACAGACACTGGAAGGTGTGCTCTCCCCACAACAGATCTTTTTAAAAATATTATAGTAGTAACAACACTTTTCATATATTTTTCCAACTGTAAATTTCAATTGTGAAATATTTTGCAAATAAATTATACAAATTTATTCATCCCATTCATGGGGGGAAAAACTTTGATGGATAGCCACAGTGTTAATACCCTCAAATAGTCCTTTGGATAAATCAGCCAGGGGTACTTATAGCATCCAGAGAAGGTCATAATTCTAGAATACACCTTCAAAATAGCAGTTCTTCAGAGTTCTAACCAATATCATCCTTGAACTTCATTTTCTTTCAATCTGGCTTGATGAAGGGTTAAAACTTAGAGGCATTTTGCTACAACCAGCCCCTATTCTAACTACCCAGAATCCCTCTACAATAAGGCAACAGGTGAGTTTCTCTGCTGGCCATGAAGACCTTGCTGACTTCCCATGGTTGCTGGGATTACAAAATAGACTCAATTCATCTTTACAAGTAGTTCATTCTTGGATTGCTCTATTAAAAAAACTGGGTAGGCATTTGGAAAATTAGCAACTTAGATTCCTTTCTGACTCTTTATTCCAAAATAAATTACAAATCTATCAAAAATCTTAAACATAAAAAAAATAAAATCAGAATAGTACCAATATTACATAACTTTTGGAATTTATGAATGGGAAGAGTTTTTGTGTCACCTTCTGGACACAAGCTCTTGGTACCATAGACTAAAAGAAAGAAGGAAAGATTTAACTATACTTAAAAGTTTTAATTCTCTGTGGGTAAACAGAAAAAAAAGAGTGGAAAAGAATAATAAATTGTAGAGGAAATATAAGCAATGCAAAATGGAAAATTAATTTCTCTGTTACAGAAAGATTCTTTCACAAATCAATAAAAGGAACTCAAAATAAGTTTTAAATATGAGCTTTCCCAGGAAAATAAATACAGATAACTTTTAAGTACATGAAAGAGTGGCCAACCTCACTCAGATACAAATAAAAACCACAATTTCAAACTACATTATATCTAGTAGATGAGCAAAGATGAAAATGTTTGTAGTATGCAATAGAGGAGAAAGGAGAGATAGTGTTGCAGAGAGTGTGTTCATATCACTCTTGACAGCTAAGTTGGCAGTATGCACTCAGATTTAAAATGTGTAAGTCCACCTTTGGTATTTAGTCCACAGATACTCTCATACGGGTGCAAAAATATACATACACAGTTATTCACGAAAGTATTCTTTATATAGCAAAAAAAAAGTCTGTGAATGAATTTAATGCCACTCTACCCAATTTTTTAAATTATAGTACATCTATGAGAGGAAATGTTATGCAGCATTTTGAAAATACAGGAACACATAGAGATCATGGATGATCTCCAAAATATATTTTTGGTGGAAAAAAAAGAAAAAGGTGAACAGATAAGATAAAGAAGATATATGTGCAAATGTGCCCTTCATATTCTTATCTATATTCCTGTGCAGCTAAGCACTAGACACTGGTTATATTGATTTCCTTTGGGGAATAGCTATTGGGAACTAGAGTATAAGAAAACCAGACTTTTTAATGAATACCCTTTTGAACATTTAAAAATTTTAATCATATGAGAGTATCAATTTTTCCAAATGAAACACTTTAAAAATATTAATAAAAAATATCCAATTGCACTTGAAGAAAATTGTCTTATGGAGACAAAGACAGGTGCTACAATTTATGCCCCAAAATATTTATTATAATATTATTTATAATAATGAAAAATGGAAAGCCACCTCAGTCTCCAATAATAGATTGGTTAAAATGACTGATGGCATATCTATAGAGTAGACAATTTTACAACCATTAAAACCACATTCATAAAAAATGATTTAGAACATAAGAAAGTGATCATGATATATTATTGAGTGAACAAAATCATGTACAAAACAGGATATGCAATGTGATACTGATTTTTTCAAGCACACATTCAGACAGAAGACACACATAAACGTTTATGAGATTGGAAGGATATTTCCCAAATGCTACCAATCATGTTCTCCGGGTAAAAGATTTGCAGATAATTTTTATTCTCTTCTTCATATTTTTCTATATAGTTCACATTTCCTAGGGACAAATATTAAGTGTATAATAAAAAAGTATTAAGTGGTCTATGAAAAAGATAATTTCTCACTGGCCCACTAGTATTATGTGAAAAAGAAATAAATTCCCACCAAATTCATGCTAAGTTCCCTAGGCCCTTCTTGGAACTCAGAGTCTGCCTTTATTAAATGTAAAGACTAGATTCTAGTGGGGGATTGCCTGGGGAACACACTAATCTCAAGTGTAAGATTCAGTCATCCCAGCTGGAGGACCATGTCTTAACACCACAGGAGTCATGAGAGATTGGAAGAAGGAGAGGACACAGATATTGGCACTTTGGTATCATCTGGAACTCTTCCCCATCTATCTTTGGCTAAAACCACTACCTTTATGTCCAGTAGAAAACTACAGCAGCCCCTCCAAATCCACCCATACTTCAATGCTCACCACAAACACACCTCCCTGACATCACTACTATATTGTTTCAAACATAGTATGGTTCCCTCTCCTCCAGCACCTCATTATCTGCTGTACTGTAAAACCATTTCAAATGTGTTAATAACAGCTACCATTTATTTGGCACTTTAAGTTGGACAACACACTCTGCTTAGCCCTTTACATTCATTTCATTCACAACCACCCTCTGATAAAGCCTCTATACATTGTCCAGTTGAGCAAATGCAGGTGCACTGGGACTCAGGGAGGCACTCAGGGTCTCGTAGACACCAGGACTCAATCAGACATAATCAAATGATTTCAGAGTCCATAATCTCAAGTGCTGTGAAATGCTGAACTCTTTCATGCCATGCAACTCAGAATCACAGACTTTCTACTGGCAGGCCTCGTCAAGTAGTTATGTCTCCTTCTGGCAGCAGCAACTAAATTTTGTCTTAGAAAACACCACTCTTTGCATGCAGCCTCTCTAGGACTGTCATCCAAGTTGTTCCACCTTCCTGATCACATGAACCAATCAGATTCATTCCCAGAATTTTCCTGGTCACATGCACCAATCAGATTCATTCTCAGGACTTTCCTGGTCACATGAGTCAATCAGGCTCATTCCCAAGACTTTGACTCTCAAATGGATGATGTGTGAACAGAAGGGCAGAAAGGTCTTGGCCCTGCCAGCCATTAATCCTGATAACTGGGTTCCATCCTCAGGACTGAACCTATTGACCTCACATGCTCCTAACAGTTCCTGGTTTTGATTGAGTTAACCAGAGTTTTCTCAATTTAGTTTGCAATTTAACCCTACTTGACACTAGAATCTAGTGTCTAGAATATATAAAGAATTCTCCAAATTCAAGGGAAACATGAAAATTCTCAACAAAATAAAAATGCAACAAAACCAAATCAGCAACATGTTACCAAGGGACATTTGTCATCAAACCCATGCTTGTCTACAGAAAAGGAGGAGGAGCAGGAGGAGGAGGAGGGGGAAATGAAGGGGAAGAAGGACAGGGGAGGAGAGGGGGAATATACCATATTAATAGAATAAAAGACAAAAGCAATTTGATCATCTCAATAGATGTTTCAAAAAGTATTTGACAAAGACAATGACATTTTATGATAAAATTAACTAATAAATTAAAAATAAAAGTGAACTTTCACAACCTGATAAAGGTCATCTACTAAGTTGATAGAAAAATACTGCAGCTAATACCATACTCAATGGTGAAAATTCTGCCTCTGTTCTAAGATTACAAATCTCATTACTTCTCACTCCTTCCATTCAACATTGTAGCGAAGGTTGCTCTCAGGGCAGTTAAACAAGAAAAAGAAATAAAAGACATTCAAATAAGGAAACAAGAAGCGAAAGTATCTCTATTTACATAAGACATGATCTTCCTTATAAACATCTAAGAATATCTAAAAAATTATTAGAAATAAGTGATGAATTTAGTAACCTTGCGGGATATAAGATCAATATACAAAAATCAATTACACTTCTATATACTTGCGATGAAGAATAAAATTAACAAAATAAAATTAACAATTCAAAAAGAAAGAAAAAAATTTCTAATAAAAACAAGGAGAATAAAATCCTTAAGGATAAGTTTAACAAAAGAGAACTAAAACTCATATGCTGAAAACTAAAATATCATTGAAAAAAGAAAAGAAGATATAAATAAAAAGATATCTGATGTTCATGTATTTAAAACTTAAGTGGCAGTACTTGGTCTGTGGCATCCCTACCAAAAGTCTCAGTTGCCTGTTTTGCAGAAATTGAAATGCTGAATTACAAAATCATATGCAAATGCAAGGATAGACAAAAACAATAGATGGGAAAGACAAAATAATCTTGAAAATGAAGATGGAGGATTTAGATTTACACTCCCCAAATTCAAAGTTTAGTATACGCTAGTCATCAGGACACTGAGGTACTGGCATAAAGAAACATGGATCAATGAAATACACCTCGCAATCTAAAACTAAACCTTTATTTATGACCAGATTATTTTCAGAAAGGGTGACAAGAAAATTCAATAGAGAAAGAAAAGTCTTTTCTAAAAAAGGTGTTAAGGTGATAATAAGATAATCTGTATTCATATGCAAATGATAAGTTGGGACCCGATGCCTCTTAAATAATTTAACTCAAATCAGAGACCTAAAGAGTTAAATTCACAAAGATCTTGCACATGGTCAAGAGCTGCAGATACATTTCACAGATGACACACAGGTGGTAAATAAGCGCATGAAGCCAGGCACGGTAGCTCGTGCCTGTAAGCTTCAGCCTATGAAGCGGCTGGGGCTAGGGGTCACGATTCGAGTCCCACTTGGGGCAACACAGCGAGACCTAGTCCCAAAAGATAGCTGGGCATGGTGGCGCAGGCCTGTAATCCCAGCTACCTGGGAAGCTGAGGCTAGGGATTGTTTGAGTGACTCCGTGGTACCCGGGACAACGTGAGCCTGAGGTCCCATTGGCAAATAGCAAGACCTAGTCTCAAAAAAAAAGGCACATGAAAAAGATATTCAACACCATTAGCTACTAAAAAAAATGCAAAGCAAAGCCATAATAAGATACTATGGATGCTATAGAAGGTGGGAGAACTATGGGTATAATGATATTTTTTTTTAATTACGTGTATAAGGCCGGGCACAGTGGCTCTTGCCTGTAAGCTTCAGCCTATGAAGCGGCCGGGGCTAGGGATCATGGTTCAAGTCCCACCTGGGGCCCGTAGTGAGACCTAGTTCCAAAAAAATAGCTGGGCGTGGTGGCACTCGCCTGTCATCCCAGCTACCTGGGAAGCTGAGGCTGGGGATTGCTTGAGTCCGTGGTACCCTGGGCAACAAGAGCCTGCGGTTCCACGGGCAAAAATAACAAAACCTAGCCTCAAAAAAAAAAAAAAAATATGTGTATATATGTATATATATATATACATATATATATACCTATATACCTAGTATATAGGTATATATATACATATATACTAGGTATATATATACATATATATACCTAGTATGTATGTGTATCTATTTTTCATTATGTATATTTTATGTGTTTTTATTATATATACAGACACTAGGTATACATGTGTGTATATATACTTACACACACACATATATATACTTAGTGTGTATGTATATATATAATAAAAATATAATTTAAAAAAGAATTACCCAAATAAAAAATGATGATTTCACCCAGTGCTAGCAAGGATGCAGAGAAGCTAACTCACTCACACATTGCTGATGAGAATGTGAAATCACATGGCCACTCTGGAAACTAGTTTGGCAGTTTGTTATAAAAATCAGGCATAAGATAAATATATGAGCCAGAAATTACACTCTTGGGTACTTATCCCAGAGAAATGAACACTTATGTTCACATATAAGTGAGACAGTATGAAAACCTATACATGAATGTTTATAACAGCTTTATTTGTAAAGCCTAAAATCAGAAACAATCTAGATGACTTTCAATGGATAAATGATCAAATTTTGAAACAGCCATAGCATGAAATACTGGTCAGTAACAAAAAAGAAGGATTATTAATACACACAACCTAGTAAAATCTCCAGGAAATCACACTGAGTTTTTTAAAAGTCAGTCCCAAAGATTGCATACTGAATGATTCCATTTACACAAGAGCTTGGCAAAGACAAAGCTTAGAAATGAAGTTGCCAGGTTAGCATGTGCCAGGAATTGGAGACTGGGAGGTGGAGGGGTAGGAAGGAAGCGGATGTGGTTATGTAAGAGAAATAGGAGTGATCTTGTGGAATTAGAATTGTTGTCCATCCTAACTGTGGTGGTGAATACAAGACCTACACATGTAATAAAATTGTTTATTTTATTACACACATATCAGTATAAGTAAAAGTGGGGAAATACTAGCAAGACCTACGGATTTTGTTGTTGTCAATATTTTGTTTGTGACAGAGTGCTATATAGAGTTTTACAAGATGTTGTCCCAGGGGGAATATGGGTAAAAGCTACACAGACTCTGTCACTATTATTTCTTAAAGCCAAACATATGAGTCAATAATGATCTCAAAATAAAAAGTTTAATTCTTAAAAACCCCTATCTGATATGATAGAAAGAAGGGAGGGAAGGA
>PVHY01019643.1:0-27038 GCA_004024945.1 Uropsilus gracilis | reverse complement strand
TTGCCGTGGGAACGCAGGCTCTCGTTACCCGGGGTACCACAGACTCAAGCCATCCCCATCCTCAGCTTCCCAGGTAGCTGGGATTACCGGCACGCACCGTGCCCAGCTATTTTTTTTTGAACTAGGTCTCCCTACAGGCCCCAGGTTGGTCTCGAACTGCGATCCCTAGCCCCGGCCACTTCATAGGCTGAAGTTTACAGGCAAGAGCCACTGTGCCCAGCCTGTTAACAATTTTTGATAAATTTCCTCATAGTGACTTTTTAATATGTAGATTCTTTATTTTTAATTTTTAGAAAACTACTCGTGAATTATTTACCTTTAATTATCCAAAATATTTGTTTGTTTTAGTTTTTATTCTCTTTAACTTACCCTCTAAAGTTGTTCTTTCTTCTCATTGCACTTTACTTTTCATTTTTATCTTTATTGTTTATAGGGAAATTGTTAATTCAGGGTTTTCAATAAATCATGCTTCCTCAGAGCTTCATTCTTTTTTCAGTCCCCATGACTACTGACTCTCCACTCAGCTATGTGACTTGTGTTAGTTCAACAGATACCAACAAATGTGACCCATGTGGAGGGTCTATAAACACTTGTACACAGAGCCTCTTGAAATGCTAACAATACTATGTGAAGAGACCTAGGTAAATCTTGAGAAGGAACAATTGCTGTCAAGAGAGGCTCAGTCATGCCAGCCTAGTTTCCCACCAATTCAACAGGTGAACTCAGGCATGGAGAGTCTAGGTGAACCCAGAAGCACACTGAATCATGAGAAACATTAAACATCATTTTAAGCCTTGTTTTACATTATTAGGTAACTAAACAGAGTGGTATGGCTATAACAAAGCCCAAAACACATAGGACTGGCATTAGAACTGGGCACCAGATGGAGGCTTGAGAAGTGAGAGGAGTCAATTGGCAAGGACTGAAGGAATGGCAAAGAAACTGTTGGCAAAGGCTTGGAATGAGTTGAGGATATAATTAGTGGCAGGGAAAATGGCAGCCCATACTTTATAATAGCAAAACATCTGGCAAACCTGCTAAGTGCAGATACAAGGAAAACAGAATTATACCTGATCCAGTGACTTTGGCTGGGGACATTACCTGGCAGAATGATGGCAGTGCCCATTGGCTTCTTTTCAGTGCATATGGTTAGGCCTAGGAAAAGAGAGATAAGCTATGCTGTCAACTATTTAATTTGTAAGAAAAATTTAGGCCTGAAGAAGAGGTTGGAAAATAACCCTGGGTTGGAAAATAAAATTTCCAGATTTTACAGTTGGCAAAATATTACCCACTTAATAAATGGCCTCAAAGTGAGGATCAACTAAGGATGGGCATGTAAAACCTAGTTTTAGACCTCAGAATGTTTGAAAGTTATTCTTAGTAGATGTTGTTAGCTAAACAGGAACGCTTCTAGGAAGTTTAAAAGTGTGCTTTTCAAGATGATGACCTGCTCACTTATTTGTGGGATATAGAGAAACCAAACAAAAGGACAAGAAGGTGTTAAAACTAGCAAACTTTTATAATAGAACTAAAGCATACAGCTAGGATGGGGAGGGATGTAGGGCAAAATCAGGGGAGGCAGGAGCACAAGGAATCAGTTCAAGGATGATATGGTGATGGGAGAACTTTAGACTATACAAAGATGAAAGAATATATATAATGGATAACAAAAATTAAAAGACTGACTACCTGATCTTCATTGCTGTTCCAGGATCCAGGGCTGTCATTTTCCATCCCCTCTTCTCTCCTGTTGGTAATGCAAACAAACAAATACATAAACAAAATTTAAAATAACCCTTAGCAAGTTGATGCATTCAAAATCTATCTCATAAAATTGTGGATGTGAACTTGAGATGTGAAGTGGCCCTCGGCCATAATCACAGTAAATTGGTAACTTTTTAAAAGTTTTATCATTTTGAACTATAAAGAAATGATTTAAAAGGAAAAGAGCTTGTTGGGGTCTCCACCTTTCTACCTCTTCAAAACATGCTAATAAAGGTGCTCAAGTATTTCTAAGAGAAAAAGAAAAATCACTAAAAGAACTGAGGTAAGGACCCACAGGATAGGGTCTTGAGTTGAGGTCTAACATGGGTCTTGAAATTGCTCCAAGAGAGCAGAAAAGTAATTTAATCCCAGAACATGGTCACTTCAGTGGCCTTCAGGGAGTTACCTTTTCTCTGTTCCCCTCTGGACTCCGCCCACCTTATCTGTGATTTTTGGTTTGTTTTTCTTCCTTTGTTTGAGTAATGACTACATTTGATATTTTAAAATTTGTACTGAGATATTAAGATATTGAGTAAGTTTCTGCCTTCTGCTGACATTTTATTCTAAGTACTTTGTTTTATTTTTGTAGGAACATTTCTAGTGTTCTTTTACATATTTCTTTCTATAGTATAGTAATATTTTAAGTTGATTCCTTTAACTTTAAATACCAACAGGTAGAATTTTTACTGTACCAGCTGTTTTTAAGAGATGAGGGATAATGCAGCAAAGAGGAGAGTCATCCATATTAAATGCTGAAGCAATAAACTATGTTTTTTAAAAGTGCCAATATAATTCCCTTTCCTTTACATCTTAAAATATAACTTTCTTAGGACATCCACCTTCATTTCTATAATATTCTTACTCTTAGTGATTCCAACACAACTTGCAGTCACTTAAAGACACAGACTGAATTTTATTTTATTTTTCATTATATTTTAAAATTTATTTTATTTTTCCTTGATTGCACACACACACACACACACACATATCATATCATTGTCTATCCCAAGTCTCTACCAACCACCCCATCACAAACTAACCATCTTTATCTCTTGTGCCTTCCCCCTTCCCCCAATTTTACCCCCTTCTTCTATCCTGCTGTATGCCTCAATTCTATTGACAGTTTTATATTTTTCTTGTCTGTTTGTTTGTCTTCCCTGTAACCCTCATATAAGTGAGACCAACCCATATTTCTCTTTTTCTTTCTGGCTTATATCTTCTAACATGATTCCTTCTAGCTCCATCCATGTTGAGCCTCTGAATTTTAAGAGTCATTCACATATAATATTTGTATATTAATTTAGTAATGTGCATCAGATCTCTTCTTTTTTCAGCATCTAAACAGTGTTAAATCTCAGCTCTTCTTGTGGTAGCTCCTACTTCAACTGAAGTCCTCTTTCTAAAAGTAAATCTTTGGGGCAGTTTTCTGAAATCTACACTCAAAATACCTTCTCTATTCTCTACATTCTTTCATAGCTTGGCCACTTCCCCTTCCCATAAGTATGGTGTTCCCTGACTTTGACAGTGTCAGTGTTTTTCAAAGTGCTGAATAAACATTTTTCTCTATGTTCTAATTACCCTGTGATAATACTTTTGTTTTTATTTTCATTTTATAGAGTTTTAAGAGTATTGAAATATGAAGCGCAGAGTCACTATGATGATTTCATCACATATCCTCACTTTCTGACTCCTTTTTTTAGCCTTTAAATGCAACCCAACATATCATACATTGATAGTTATAGTGCTAAACATAATATCCAATAATAGCAACTAGGAATGGAGACTCTAGTACTAATTTTTATAGAATTCTAGACACATACACACATACATATATCACAAATTCATATGTATATATGTAATTATGTGGGGAAAGAAAAAAGAAGGCTGCCCACTGGACAAGTCTGCACAAATATGAGGAAATATAAAATTACTGATAGCACGTCCTGCATGCCTAAGCAAGCACAGATTTCAGGAAGCCCTATAAACTAAATCAGTTTAGATAACAAATCCCATAGAGGATCTGGTGATTGCCATCTACCCTAGATAAGCAGACCCTACAGAAAGTTAGTTCCCAGCAAAACTGATGTCAAGCAAAAAGTTGTAGTAACTGCTGAACTATGTTACATGAACTGTATAAAGCTGAGTGAAAAGTAAACTCTGGGCCAGCAAATCAAGAGAAAAGCTGCTGTGTCCTCCTCCCCTCCTCCTCCAAGACTATCAAGAGATAGTCTTGATCATCTTGATTGCAATGCTTACCCTTTCCCTCAGGCACCGTACCCCACTGTGGCTGGACCACAGCATAATTATATATAGACACACCTATACATATAATTATATATAATTCATATATGTATGAGCAAGACCAATTAGCTAAAAGATCCTCAGACCTTAGGTATTAATCAATAAAAATACTTTCTTTCATTTGGTTCATGTAATTTAAAAAATATTTTATAGTAGTGGGTCTCCTGTCTAAAACTATGCTATGGGGGATATTTTACTTTAAGTAAATTAAGGCAAATGATTATATTCACATGATTAGTGAACATAGGATCAGCATCATTGTCTTATTTTGGGGTCTACTGTTTCTTCCTATTGCTAGATTAATAAAAACACACCAGACTGCCAAGACTTGGTCATTGCTATTTGTTATTAAAAATGATTACTAAATTAGGTAAAAATGTGCATTTCTCATCTCTATGGAATATCTCCCATTTTTAAATTACATTCTTTTTTGGTGACTTGCATGGGTTTACATCATTGTGTATGATTTAGAAGTAATTTCCACACAGCATGCATTCAAGGAGAGAGAGCAAGGCTCATAAACCAGACATCTGCTTTACTCTCTTCCATCTGAAAGAGTGAGCAGACAGTTGACATTTTTTCCATGAACTCAGACTTAACTTTCAAAGACTTGAAATTTACAGAAACTCTAAAAAAGTTGCTTTGGAATAGTCTATAAGATTTCTTATCACATGACCAAGTCAAAAATTGTGCATATTGAGATCTATTTAAATTATATGTCATAGGAATTATGAAGTGATTTTTTCAGTTTTGTCTGGATAAAGAATGTGGTATCAATTCTGTTACTCTGGAATTAGTGACATCCTTCTAGAACATTAGAGGTAATGGAGGACTGGCAGCCAGCTGTCCATTATCAACACAAAACTGGACAAAACCAAAGCTGGTTCTTAAGGGAGCAGGTTGCTCAATTCATTAATCAAAAAACCTGTTTTAAAAATGGTATAGGTAGTTGATTTTTGTGACCCTTGGGCATTAGTCCTTGTCAAGCAAAGGTAAGAAATGCCCACAATTTTGGGCACACATAAAACAACTTTTTCCCCCCCACATAAAATGATTTAAACTCCTATCTGCAGTGCAATGATGTTGGGGAAGAAAAGAACTGCCTGATCCACCTAGACTCATTTCTTTCTATGTCAGTATTCAAGACCTGCAAGTTTCTTCCTCAGTCCTGAATTAGGGTCTATGGTCTTGAGGCTGATAGAACTTTATCAGAGTCAGGGCCTTAAATTACTGCCTTAGAAAGATGTGGATATAAAAATAAAGTTGAATTCTAACTTTAAGCTACTCTCTTTTACATAGAATTTTATTAGTCTTCTAGAAAAAAAAAGATATTTAGAGTACTTCATTGAATTTCAGGAAAATTTTTACTTTCTTGAGAGTGAAGTGAAAGCCCATTCTCAGAATACTTATCAGAGAAAGATTTATTCATAGAATCCTTGGAAGATATTTCTGGCCATATGAATGAACCAAATCTTCTGAATCAGGATTTGGATTAACTATTTTAAATGGCAGTAAAACTCTGTGAGCAATTTTGGATAAGCTGCCATTTCAGAAAGGGAGTTTGGATGCAAACAACTTTGCAAACTTTCAAATATTAGAGAAAGAACTTCAGAAAACTGGATTCTAGTGAAACTGAGTATGCCAATTTTTCTGCATACTATTTCATCATTTCTACTGTTAATACTACTCAGAAGGTAAGTTTTGCTTTTCTTATCAGTACCAAAAAAATGTCACAATATTGATATTTTCAACACTTAAACCATTTTGCATATAGCTCTTATGTATCATAAAAAATAATATCACCTGAGAAAAGATTCCAATTTGTATTCTTCCATCTCATCAAATTCTCTACCCCATTTGTGAAGCTCTCCTTATTTTAAATATTTCTTATAAAAGTCATGCTATTATGTAATAAGGGTAAGTCTTTTAGGTATTTTCCCACATGAAAGATAGGGAGATTAAAAAGAGATGGAAGAAAAGAGAGGAAGACATAAAGGAATGAAGGAAAATGAAGAACTTTGAGCATTGTGCCAATGAATTGCATATAATCTATATATAAAGTATTCTTAACCCAATGCTTTATATACTTTATGAACATGTTCAATTCAGAAAACAACTGTTCAGAAAGGTTAGTAGCCAATAGTTGAGATGCCCAAATATTGACTATAGAGAATTCAGCCAAGATGGTGGGAAATTTGGTGTAACCTAATGATTTACACCCAATGTAGGCATATGAATTTTCTTTCATTTTTAAAATGCACATTGTTAATTCATAGAAATAATGATTAAACATTTAAATATCAAAAGCCTTTACTCAACTCAGTAATGCAGTGGCAAAACTGCTATTTAACATCACATTAATAAATATAACAGATTATAATGTTATTGTCCTGATCCTTGTCCTGACCCTTATGGTCAGCAGTTGTGTCTTTTCAAAGACAACAAAGGCATATCCACTGCAACTGTTCTTCATTTATCCCAAGTGTGTAACATTCTGAGATGTGAATTTAAGAACTGTTCTTTTTTTCAATATACAATATCCTAGGCATCAAATAAATAGTCACACTGATTGTACATATTTAAAGCAAATCAAAATAACATTGTAGAAATGATGTTTTTACTTGAAACAAATGAAAATTTATTGCTGAACAATCCTAAGTGAAGCATTCTATATTTCTCCAATGGTTCTCATTTAATGATACCATAACCTTTCACCAAAATGTGTGATAGTCCTCAAAGACTGATTCAAATAGGTCTCCTATCAAGTGGTTTTCAAATCTGCCACGCCCAATTGGCAGTTCATTTTCCCTGTCCTATCACTCCCACAAGCAGCACAGTGAGCCACTGCAAGTGAGCCTGTGTGGCTTCCCCACTAGATCTCCAGCACATGAGCCAGTGACCATGGCTTCCTCCCTAACTTCATCTAATCAGTGTGCAGTTCACTCTATGAGTGTTTTCATTTACTATCATGGTAAGACTAGTGCATGTTCATTAGGAAAAATTTAGAAAATAATGATAAATCTTTTAAAATATAGACTAAATAAATATTACTAATATTTTAGTATACCTAAGTCACCTATCTCTGTGCACGTGCGCGCACACACACACACAGACATGCACACCATTAAAATATTGGTTTATGCCATATATCCAGTTTAACATATTTTTGAGTCATAGTATTCTGTGAAAATATCTTCAATAAATAATTACTCTGAAACTGGATAATTTGTCATTATGAAAATGTCAAACATATGCAAAAATAGAGGAAATAACATAAATCCCTAAGTGCCTACCACCAACTCAATTATCATCATTTAGCCAATTATATTTTATCTATGTTCCCATTGAACTGACAATAAATTATTTTAAAGCAGATTACAGGCATCATATTGTTTCAATAGTAAATACTTCAGGATGGATTTCTAAAAGAATAATTTTTTAAGGCAAAATAGCACAATGCCGTTGTCTCCTAAAATCATTTAAATAACTCTTAATGTAATCAAATATCAAATTTTCCTGATTGTTTCACAGACAATTGTTTTGTAGTTGGTTTGGTAAATAAATGGCCAGAGTCTTCATGCTGAATTTTGTTGATTTGTTTCTTAAATCTCTTATAATTTCCCATTGCATATTATTTTCTCCTTGTCATTTTATAGCAGCATTTAAGAGTCTTCATTGTATTCCACAGTATGGATGTAACAAAATTTATTCAAATAGTTCTCAATTATTGAGCATTTAGCTTATTTCCAACTTTTCTTCTATTAAACAATGTTCCAATGAATATGCATATAGATAAATCTCTGAGCACACCTAGAATTATCCTATTAGGATTAATTCTTAGAAGTGGAATGCCTCATGGGTTTTTTTTTTTTAAGCTTTTGATAGAGCTTGTCAAACTACTCTTCAAAATGATTGAGCTAATTTACACTCCTACCAGCAGTAGGGAGCATATCTGTACCCCCACACCCTCATCACACTGCATATCTTTATTTTAAATATTTGCCAATGTGAGAGACCAAAAGATATCTTACTGCTTTGATTTACATTTATTTTGGCTTGAAACTAAGAGAGTTGCCCTGAATCCTGGAATTCTTGTACAGTGCATCCTGGGTTGATAATTCCACAAGGGAGATATAAGTCTAAAAAGAAGGCCAGGAAAATGCAGATGTCAACTGCTAAACAACTTTAAGCAAAAGATTTGGTCCTGGTGAGACTATGAAGGGGGAGAATTTATCTATCTTTTCTTAGTTTGAAAGTAAGTTTAAGTGTTTTACAAAATGTAAACTTATCTTTACTTGCTCTCACTAGAACGGTGACACCACCCCCATGGGATGCAACTCTATGCTCATTATACTGTACTAGGGACACACTTGGACATGTGCATGATCACCAACATTGTTTTAAGCTCTGCTCACACACACTCACACTGAACCTTCTATGCTAGACAAATTGTTTCCTTGGATGTTCCTGTCCAGCACCATTGACCGACCCTCCCCCCCCATCCTTGGGGTAGAATCACTGAGAAGTAGGGATGAATACGGATCTTTCAGATGGAATGAAAAACAACTAACTTTCCATAGAGGAGAGGATGTACATCCAAAGTAAGCTTAAACTTTTCTTTCTATATGATTTTTGTAAATTAGAGCACATCTTTTGTGACTCTTAGTGTATTTTCCTTGCCAATCAGTGAGTGATGAATAAATGAAAGAATAAACGATCACAATTGGGATATAATCTTTCAACTAGCTTCAAATCAACCAAATTGCTGTCTTTTAGCTCATATTTCATTTTCTTGTCAACTTGTACTGCAAGAACTATCCAGTCTGGTACTCATCTATTTTAAATCAGGCTTTTCTCTCTAACTTCTTTCTCAGAAGTTTTCAAAGCAACTTAAAAATGGTCTCATCTCTTTGTGCCCTTTAAATGAGGTTACTCAGCACCCACTGGGATAAAAAAACAATAGATCAAAGATCACAGAATTATTGATCAGGGTTTGTTTCTCTCAGTGTTCTGTGAAGAGGGGTCCTCTTTCTGAGACTAGCCTCACTATCTACCTTGAATTTTTATACAATTCCTTTTCCCTCATCCAGGTCCTTCTTCCACCAGTCACCAACTCTTAGATTATAAATCTCACTGTGAGAAGTTAGGTAGCAAAACCCCTTATCGTAGTCTTTCCAAAGTGACTGAAATATGAAATTCTTTTTTGCTTTTCTGGTTATTACAGTACTTAATTTAATTACAGGTGTATTGCCATACAGAAAATATACATTGAAAAGTTACAATGAGTCTGGCAATTAAATTATTTACCAATACATATAGTGCATTGTCAAAAGAATTTAAGTAGTTAGACAAGTAGAAAGATATACAGTAAGATAGGTAGGTAGGTAGATAGATAGATAGATAGATAGATAGATAGATAGATAGATAGATAGATAGATAGATAGATACATACATACATACATACATACATACATACATACATACATACACAGATATCTATGGATGACAGAATGGTATTTACTCAGTGATATCCCATGGAACCACAAAAATCAAGTCTCTGAGAAGTTTACACTGATAAAACCTGACTTACCTCATTTAACCTGATTAACTTCACCAATGAATCACAATTGTTTGCTTTGCTTAATGGGATTCCAAATAATACTTTCTGCAAAATTGTGTGGACAGCACTATGCTAAAACATAAGTGGTGTTTGGAGTGTCCTGGAATGTTCCAGACTCAAGAAGAGAGAGTATAATCTTTTTTCACTGCCCTATTGTTACCTTCCAATAACTCCATTCCAAATCCAGGTACTCTAGCTCATCAGTATCAAAAAAAGTTATTCCTTCTTGAAAATTGAGTGATTTATAATACCCTTATGTCTTCCTACATGCTGTTCACTATCTCTAAGACATTCTCCCTCAATTTCACCTGCAAATTCCCACACCTTCATTAACATGCAGTTCACAAGACAGCTACTCAACAAGACCTGCCAGGTTCCTCATTTCATACTTTTTATTTTTTTACCTACCTTAGAATGTTATCTATCCCTTTATAGTATTATAGCTGTATACTACTATCTATGTATAATTGTCTGATTCAATCTATGTATAATTGTCTGATTCCTTATTTAGACTTATCTCTGAGTGACTAGCGACTATATCTATCCATTATCGCCTACCTATGAAACAACCAGTGTCTGACACATAGAAGGACTCCAGACTTATTTTATGAGTCAACCTTTTGTTTATCCAATAAAGTTGTTTTGATTAAAGTTGTTTTCAGTGAGTCATACAGAGCATAAAAAAACATGTATGTATTTTCTGAATGGGCATGTCTTAGTAATATCTTGACAATATCAGGTTGTTGTAACAAAAAAACAAAAAGAACATTTTTTATCATTTACTATTGGGTCACTGAAAAGTCTGTTTACAAAAAATTCTGTTAGTTTGGCTGTGGCTGGAACCATGGAACTAGGAGGAATCCAGAGAATCCAGAGTGAGAGAGGCCACTCCACCCAGCTAGCACACCACTTTTGTCTCCTCATTTTTTATTGCATTTGTTTGCAGTGTTCCTTTTTTGCCTTTACAGAAAAAAATTTAACAATACCAATTTTATTAAATATTTTGCAAGCATTGAAATACAACTTTAAAAACAAGTCAGAACTTATACCAGTCAGGCATAAATTCATTGACTTCAAGTTTTCTTAAGGATATTTGATTTTTCCCAGAAACCATTCTCTCTCTTCTGAAAGGATGGAAGTGAGTCCTTCACGGGCAATAAGTACAAGTTTGGGGTGAAGCTGGAGATGCAATCAGATAAGGTTCTAGCATCTACAGTCACTTCCACTTCTTTGGTTCCTCTTGAAACACTCTCTTAAAGATTCTAGAGTATCATTCACCTGGCATTGGGATGACACAAGAAGGAACAAATGGATACTACCTTCCCTGAAGAAGATAATTATTCTATGCATTGTCTTTTAGTTGCCCTGTTATCAAAAGCTACTATATATGACACATCACATGGACATCAGTAACCTTTGTTAAGCCATTTAAAAAACATAGTTCTTAATTAACTATTACCAACACAGATATTCAGAAACCTAAAATGTCATCTATTGTGTGAATCATTTGCATTATGACTTGCTGAAATCAGTGACAAAAGGCAAAAAAAAAGTCATGAAGTTAGAAAGATTAACACTCACTCTAGGGAATGGGGGCATCATTCAAGTTACGTAATTTCAATATAATTCCTTCATGAAGAACAAGATGGACAGCCAATCTCCACCATTGATTTATATTCATTCACTCATTTATCTAGCATGACAGTCAGCTAATTCCACAATAAAAATAGGTATTCAATACTTGTTATGGATATGATGGTGTACAACGCACATGGAGTTTAGCAACACAGTCCTTACCTTATAGGAGTTTGAGATTTGACACAGATCGAGGGCATACATATTAGAAATGTAATATAGACAACCCAAAGCCTTAAGAGACATTTTAAAGACAGAAAGACATAAGCTTAGAGGATATGAATGGATCTGCTCCTCTGATACATACATATATATATGTAAAACATAAATACATTTTTTAATGTTCAATGTTTATCTATGTTCTCCAATATGACAACCATTAGACAAACATGCTTGTTAAGCAATAGAAATGAAACTACTGTAACTGAGATATATTGCATGTCCATAAAATACACCTAGTTTTGAACACTTGGTATGAAATAGTATTTTGTATGCCTTATATAAAAGTCATTTATTATTTTACAGTGATTACTTCTAAAATGATAATATGGTGAACATAGTGGATTGCCTAAAACATTATTAAATTATTTTCATGTATTTCTGTTTACTTTTTTTCATGTGACTACCAAATCTCTTGACCATCAGTGGTAGAGGTGATTTGTCTTCCTATCAGATTATTTCAGGTTAAAATTGTCATTCAACACCTATTCCTACCACCGCCCTATATCTCAAAAAGATAAAACTAAAAATTACTTTCCTTCAAATCCTTTACATTTATGGTTTCAGAGTTGACTTAGTCACATTAATTAGAATTACATGGTGGAGGCTTGAATTAGGGGTGCTTAAAGGGAGATAAAGGCATCCATTCTGCTGCTCCAGATTATAAAAGAAGTGGCAGGCTTCTGAAATAAAAGCTGCATCTGTGGATTACCAATTCAACAGGGAACTTTTTTGATTGTGGTAAAATAACCAACTCTCTTGATGATTCATTTCTATTGTTTAACTTTGGGAGTTAATCCTAGAATGTCCTTTAAGCTTTGTCAGCAATTGTTTAAGTCATTAAAGAATCGATAATAACTTTAGTTCTTCTTAAATTAACTGAAGCTGATTCTATTCTTCATGTTTGAGCACCTCCCAAAACAGACTTTGTGGAGTAGGCATTGTCTGGTTAACATTAAATGCCTAACTTAAAGCACACCTACATACAGATCCCTTTTACTATATTTTTCTCTCCTTTTACAGATACAGACACATGTAGGAAAACTTTTAGTAACCATTGAGTGTATTTCTCCAAAGTAAAGAAATACAAAGAAATACGTGACTAAAAGTTCCATACTAAAACTTTTATTACCTTCCATATAAGTTCTGTAATAATGAACTCCAAAGAGCTGCAACATTCATATTATTTTCTATACTATATGTGCAACATGTTTTCTTAATAAGTGAGTCATCAGCTGGGTTTGGATGTTCTTTCTTAGAGCAGAAGTATGTTCTTTTCTTTACTTCCATCATAAGAGAGATTAGCTCAAACCTCTTAGAAATTTCATCAGTCTAGAGAAGAACATACTCCTTAAGTGTCCTCTAAGGACTTGGGAATTCTATTTATTCAAGTTCATGACTTGACAGCTACCAAGAAAATCAAGAAATCTGTGAAACCCCCAAAAAGTTCTGTCCAAGTCAGCGTGAGCTCTCCCTATGAGACAATGTATTTAAAAGTCCAATTGCCTTGGAACCTTAGAGTCACAGGCCAGAGAAAGCACCAGACCATGCCACCAAGGCCTAAAAAAAACAATTATTTGTTTTCTGGTTTAATTTTCCCAGATAATTAGCTCTAGACAATGCTTTTGTATTTTGTAGCCTTTTCTTGTATACAAATTTTTAGCTTTCTAAATCAGTGGTGATCATACTAAAAACTACTTTGTGCAAACAGAAGAGACATACTTCTATCACCATTAGCAGTCTTTTGCATAACTATTTTCCATTTTTAGCTATTATTCTAATTTTAGCACCTTTGCCCCACTCTCCACATGCATACTGCATATTATCAGTGAAGCAGAATGACTAAACTGAAGAAATGCAAAAATATAAATGTGTAGACTTTTTTCTTGTAAAATATATGACCTTATGAAGGGGAAGGGAGACAGAGAGCATGCCTAGATGAGGGTGCGATGTTATGTAAAGAAATTTCTCAAGTGGATGAGTGTGCATGTGTGAACATGCCTATCTGTGTTTTGAGATCTGAGCTAAAATATCAAGTAAGATGGGTAATATTGACACAAAACAGAGAATAAAGGAGACTCTGGAGAATAGAGTTTGACTACATTGGTTCATATACTCACAATAGGTAATGGTCTTATAGAATTCTGTTTTTATCCACAAAAATAGTACTTTATGAAATGGACACACACACAAGAATATCTATCTGCAGATATCTAACTCAACCCTTAAGTATGACGGATGCTCCAATGGACCTGATCCAAACTGAAATCATTACTCTGTGCAGTTCATGTCTTTGGATGATTCACTCCTATTGAAACTTCAGGAATAAAGAGAACTGTAGCAATACAATGATCAACCCAAAAAAGAAACTGGAAAGTTTGAAAATCATGGACCCCAGGTGGAGGCCAACATAGATCCCATCAATGAGATCAATGAATCTGAATCTTGTTATGTAGACTTGTAATGCAGAATATTTCTCTTCAATTCCAAGGGCCTTGATTCAGTGATGTCATGGAAAGCACTTCATGACAACTGGCAGAGGTATAATCGCTGTGCCAAAACGTCCTCAAAGACCATTAACCTTGTTAATCACCCCCCAGGGTGCAAAGTATGATGAACGTTTTAGGGCAGTTTGAGAATATATAATTTTCCCATTGGTTTTTCCTGGTCCTTCAAACTGTACCTTATGTCTCTTTTTCATGTACCCTGGAATCTACTCCACTCCAAAAAGAAAAAGGTAGAAAAAGCTCCAAATCATTTTCAAATGTCAACCCACTTATGATCATCTCACTCAATCCTTAGCAACTAAAACTTCATTGCTTTACAAACCAAAATCCTCACTTATCGTGATAGCAACCAAAGAGTGATATCAAGTGGGACTCAGTGGACTAAAATCTCTGTCATGTGAGGCTGCTTTAAGGAATTTGACCCATCACTGGAAGTTCTCAGAGACCTAATGGTTTCTGCTATAAACCAGTAAAAAGGATTCTGATGTTAGGTGGGGGGTTGTACTACAACCTGAAAGTCCTTCCCATCTCTGAAATTTGAAGTTATGAGTAACCCTTGGGTTGCTCACCTCTTCCAGTGTGATACATGTTTTTAAAGAGAAAGATGAGGTGATGACTACAGACTCAGATTCCAGGGGTTCTTTCTCAGTTTAGAAACTGTTGGAGGCAGGACAGATGATGTTGCCATTGCTATTTCCACACCTGACTTAACACAAGCCTCAGCAAGACAATAATATGTCATCTTTTTTCTCAGCTGGGGTCAGATAAAGTCTATAAAGTTCAAAAAAAGCCTGTGTGACCCTCATTTTCTCTTTTCAATGCACTACCTAAGTCTCTGGGATTTTGACTCAATTACAATGTAATTTAGGGTCAGGAGCAGAAGAGAACAGAACTGTTGTTGACTCTGAAATTGGAATAGAGTTGTTTTCTGATATCTCAGCAGTTGTGGACAGTTAAGTCATTTTAGCTTTAACATTGCTACTTCCTGGGTTTTATTTGTTAGTTGAATGTTCTCTGTTGTAACAGTTGTGGCAGCTACGGGCAAATCATCGCTGCCAGATATTCAAATATTCAAACTAAGACTGAGGCTGGGGCAATAAAGTCAGTGCTTAATGGCAGCATTGTAGCAAATATTATAAGATGGACTAGAAGGAAGAATAGACATGATGAGCATGTCACTAAAAAGTGAGGAAGTCTGTGCGTGATAGACCTCGTAAAATGCCCTTCTTTGGAACACATAAAATTTGTTCTCCTTTTCCAACCAAGGTATTTGAGATGCCATTTATATCTACTATTACCCAAAGACTATTTCTTAAGCAAATATGATGAAAAGCAGTATTTCTTATAGTTTTACTCAAAATCATTCAAGTCAGCACAATGAACATTTTTTGTGTGTTTTCTGTTCAAAATTATTTATTTTGGGGATATAAGAGAAACACCTGTCAAAAAAGACCTCAGCTGACCTCAGGAGAGAGTGTGTTCTGGAGTGAGACTTACTGTTGTTCTATGTGATTTGACAACACCTCAATAACAACAACCTCATGTGGGCCTGAATTTTATACCTATCATAATCGTGCATTTTGGTACACATGGCTTAGAATTTTGAAACTTGGCCAAAAGTCTAGAAGGTGCAAAAGATAGTGATCACCCTGCTGTCTTTAGTGGTAAGATCCTCTACAGAAAAACACTAGTGGGAATGCAGGGCATTGAAGTTTATCTAGAATGTTCCTAGAAAGAAATCAGGGGAGTGAGAGAAGACATAGCAGGCTAAAAGATAGGATGCTTCTAATTCAAATAAACATGTAAATGCTTTATGCAGAACTTGTATGAAGAGCACTGGAAACCCCATCTGCAATGTGGTTTTAAATGCATGAATAATATAAGTGATTAGTAAAATTTACTCTGCCAGCTCAGTTTAGTGGGGTACACTGGCAAGTTGTTTCTTGAATAAGTAACTTTCCTTGTAAGTGTCCTATACACAGATAGGTATGGGATGTTGACTTCTATGTTGGCTGATACCCCCTAGTTGGTCCCCTTGTGGTCTACATTACTGCTTTACTCCTCTCTCTTCCAGCTCCAATAGGATCAGCCTTCTTACATCACTATGTACCAAGGACAGACAGAATCAGAGGGAACCATCTTTAGAAGACAGGATTGGCAAGAAGCAGTATATGTGCACATGAATAAAAGAATGACAATTTTTTACTGGAAAACATGCATATCCTGGGGTATTATTTTTCCTGCTTTGGATTGAGAAGCTTAAAACAAATAGGATTTTTATAATTACCGATAATAAATTGGGTTGGTTGAATTTTGGCTAAGATTGTCATACAGAAGGGACACATTTGGGGGCTGGAGAATCACAATGTGTAAAATGGTTTATTTCTTACCTTCCAGTAACCTAGTAGGTTTGTACTCTCTGTATATAGTACATACTTCCTAGGAGCCAAAGCACTGTGTTTAACAGTTTCACTAGAGTAGTTATGGCACACATTAGGGGAAAAAGTAAAAGCATTTATTTACTTAACGTAAATTTAAAAATACTGTTCTGTTATCATCTTTTCTCCAAAGCAAACGCACAAATAGCATTAACTTTCTTTCTTCTTTTAGACTTCTAACTATTTAGAATAAAACTCAGAATCACTTTTAGGAAACCCAAAGTTGACTTTAAAGATACTATAATTCCTCCTATTCCATTATATGTGACCTTCAGAATAGCTTAAATTTTTCAAAATTATTAGAGCTAAAATCTCCCCAACACTGTGGTTTTCCAGTGACTAAGTACACTCCATTACTATAATCCTAGCAAAACACCTAAGACTAGAAGAGCATCACCCACAGCTAGTCTGGTCATGGTTGGATTGTCATCCCAAATTAGTATTCATGAAGGGCGCTCTGACAAATGGAGTTATTATCCACAGATGCTGTAAACATAAATCAGGAGGATATCATCAATAATGTTGTATTCTCTTTGTCCTCACCATGTTTACAGATCTCACTTTGAACAGCACATAAATACTTAGAGCATATTGTAGGAAACATGCCACTCATCTTATTAGCTTTCTCTGGCTCCGAGCTCTGACGCTGATCATCCCCTGACAATGTTTGCCAACAACAAAAGGAGCCTATTGATCACGACGCTTCTCCCTTTGGCAGCCTCTCTGCCCGCGATTACCTTGCATCACTTGCTTTAAGTCAAATGTCACAGAAAAACTTATAAGGGATGTATCTATCTATCAGAATAAAATGCTTTACTATGAGTTTAATTGGAGGAAAATCCTTTGGTATTATGAATTGTTTACAATTTAAAATTTTATTTCTTGGCATTAATGAAGAGTCAGAATCAAAGCTTAGTTTGTAAGCTCCAAATCCATAAAATTGTCCTCATTTGCAATTTATTTTCTGAACAGTTTACAGAGTCCCAAATATCTTGGAAGCTGACCCATCAATCACTCTCAGACTCTGTACAAACAGATTTGTCTGCTGGCATTTTCTTTCTATAACAGAGATCTCTATTGAAATTTCTTGGTAATTTTTCATCTGTAGTGTAGTCTTCATTTGTCTTCTCATTTGATTCCAGATAGATAATATGAAAAGATAGATTATTTTTTGTTTAAATTGAAAAGAACACTTCATAAATTGAGAACTGAGAGCTAGAACTGGGGTCTACATACCTTTGAAAAATATAAAAGCTTTTGTGTTCTCATTTGCCCAGGGAAAATGTGGTGTTGGAAGGCCACAGAGAATGGGTGCTCATCTTTAGGTGGCCATTTCATATCTGGACTTCGGGACATTTTATGGTCTCCACTCTGTTACCTGTAATGTGGTAGATGTGTGTTAGATCTTCCAGAGGCACTGGCTATCTGTCTCTGATCTAATGAGGAGCTACTTTACATCAATGAAGGATGAGATGTGCACCATTCAGGTTGGTATCCACTGACATATACCACAAAGAAGGCAAGCACTCCATCCTTTTTATGCAGTTTCCTGACTCTGGTTTCTGTTCTTGAGTAAATCTTGAGCTTGCAATTTCTCTGTTCTACTTTTGCAGATGTGACCCTACTACTAAGCTTAGTGTTCCAGGCAAGTACCTGTTACCTGAATCCCTTGCTTAACTTTTTTGCCTTTCCTTCCTGTCTTGACTTCTCATATTCACTACCTCTGTTTAACCTAAACTGTAGGACAGAGGGAACTGCAGAAACTCAGTCAAAGAATGCCATGTGTTCCACAGCTTTGCTGCACAGCCACTTGCCCAGCCTACATAATGGTGTTTCTGAAGAAGATGGACTTACTGGTATTTAAGCAGGAGAAGCCTTCATGCAAACATGGGCTTTGAATGAGAGCAAGAATTCAAGCATCTGTATTCCAATGGACCATACTTAACTGCCAAGGTCACATCATCTCAGTCATAGTTATGGCTGAAATGAACAGAGGGAATGTTTTCATAACATTCTGAGTATGAATTAGAGGAAACACTCACTTCACTAAAGAAAGATCCCTTGAGCCTTCCTGGAAGCTACTGAGAAACTACACCGTCTGAACACAAAATAAGTGTAATGATATCATTCAAAAAAAGACAGCTTCTAAGCCTCTATATTATTCATTAAATGCTTGATATTTTCCTTAATTTTCTCATTCTTAGTACTACTTTTTTTTACTATGACTTTAAACATGGAAAGCATCTCCCACTGATTTCTTCATGGAATTGTCTTTTTCGAGCTTCTGTTCATTCAAGAAGTCCTGTCTGCTCTAGCACGTCAGCCGATTTGAACAGTAGTCATTTTTTGACTGGTTTATACTTGACATGTCTGGCCTGGACACCTAGGCTACCACTTTGTATTAACTTCACCTGTCAAGATCTGGGTCTATGATTCAGTGATTCAACTGCTCATTAATTTATTCATTCATTCAAAAAAATAATTGAGAGATAAGCATGAGCTGGACGGTATACCTGCACTCCTTTAGTCAGCAACAAAAAATAATCAAGGTTACCATAATCCCTAGTATTATCATGGATTCTTTTCTTTTTCTTTTGTAAACATTAATGAGTGAGGCAACCAGGGCTTTAGACCCTGAGGATGGAATAGGATCAAGACTCTAGCTCCAACATGAAAATAATTTATGCTATACCAGCTCCTGCAAAACTCAGCTTCTTCATCTACCTCTTCTTTTCCTAAGGATATTTGGTGAATAATTGAAATAATTGCAGAGATACATATTGAAAGGCTCTTTGTAAATCCAGGGTATTAGTGTCACTGTAATTAGGCCATGCTCAGTATATGGAAATCTTGATTAGAGGACTGCTTTGCAAAAGCTAATTAGCTTGCACACAATACTTTTCCTGGATGTGCTTTCAGAGGACTGTTTTATATTTTCTTTTCACTCCTATCCCCAGAGTGAACGAACTGAAGTGTCCTCAAAGGAAGGCGAGAACTCCTGAAGGATGAAAGCTACTGAGACTGATGAGGGACATTTCCCCCAGGTGATATGGGATAAGCACCTGACCTGGGGCAAATAAGTGATCCACATATGTGGACATGCTGAGCTCATTTGTGGGTGTGTCCAGGGCAGAGAAACACCAGACCACACAGTTTCATCTGCAGAGCAATCCTTTCTGTCCAACAAACATTCTCATTTTACTTGAACACCCTGAAGCCTTCCCTCAACTTCTATGCCCACTGAGCATTTATTTTGCTTACTAATGATTGAGTATGTCTGTCCCCTCTACAAAACCAGGATATCATCACTTAATCATGATGATATCATGCCAGTTTAAAGAAAAACATCTCCCTATTCTTTAAACTGTTTTTCTTGAATTTCCTGGATGCCAGACTCCTGTTGACTCCCTTCTAACTGAAATACATATGTATACAAGACAGTGCAAAACATTTCAGTATGTTAAAGACCTCCACTGACCCTACAAGTAACTACCCTAGCAGCAGAATATTCCTTGCATTATTTCTGCCCCCTAGTCCAAAAAGGCCTTAAGGATCTGGGATAATCTGGCCAATCAAAAGCAGCCATGATAGTGGATTGGAGAGGGTTGGCAGGTACAGCAAAATCTGCTCATTTGTTGACTCCCCTAGGAAAATGATCATCACTCAGTTTGCAGATCTTTACTTAGGAAATTCACAATGGAGCAACAAGACCCTGCTGACATATACAGGAAAAGGCTGGGATGCTTACATTCATTAAAACCACTTCTATAGGAAATTCTCCTTGGTAGTTTGAACACTTGTTTTAGAATTGCCACCAACAATGCAATGTTTGGAGAGGTTTGTACTTTGAATATGGGATGGATTTTAACTAGTAGGAAAGATGGGGATGATGTCAGATCACTCAAGGGGTGCTTATTAAAGTTCACCCTAATTCGTTTTCCCGTAAAGAAGGGTCATTCAAGAAATGGATTCTGCTGAACTGAAAGGAGAAACTTTTCAGGGAACTGGGGTGGACCGTGGATGGGGGATGGCAGCTAGGGTATGTACTACTTTTCCACATGGATGGGCATGTATAACTAAAATATTTAAATGACAGTATAAAGGAATTTACTAAGTGCTTAATGTATGAACAACATTACCCAAGCTCCTTATTTTTACTATTGTGCCTAATACTCACACTAATCCAATGCCGTAGAAACAACTGTTCTCTAGAGTTTGCAGATGAGGGAATGGAACCCTGAATTTCACACATCAAGTGGAAAACTCAGACCATCTGACTTTTGAGAGTATACTTGGAGTTCCCCTCCAATTTTCTTCCCTGAATAATTATTCATCCACATGCCCTCCTCAGTCACATGAGAACTGCTAGGTAATGCTTTAGCTGGCAAGCTGTAAAGCATCCATCCATTCCAAGAAGCAGACCATCCTCTGAAGCCCCCAATTATTTTTCACCTCCATGTCCCCTTTGTCATCAGTTCTTTAACTTTGCCCATGATTAGAAAACATAGATCCTCATTAAAGTCCATCCCTCTATCCTATTGGCACAAATTAAAACTAGCAGTGGCCCATGCAGTGAACTCAGTGGAATCCCTGCTAATCATTTTTGTAAATTGAAAAATAGACGTTTTCTTCATAAGCACCATCTGTACCTCCAGGACATTCTTATTAACACTTTCTCTCCTGGGCCATTCTCTGCATAGAAAACAACTGGAAGTTACAGAACTTCCCATGTATCTGGGTTCTGAGATTTCTCTGCAGGCAGCCAGCAGTTTATCCAACCATTACAGTGGTGTGATGAAATGTGCTACTATTTCCATATTAGAGGTGGAAACTCATGGGCTTGATGAAGACATTTCCTTTCACACAGCAAAAGCTTTTGAGTGTTCACTATGTAATGGACATTAGTATAGCTATTTTAGTTATAGTAGGGAGCAAAACAGTGAAAATTTGACTTCATGGAAAATACATTTTAGCGGACAATTGTGTCACACTATCTACATCAGACATCAACCTAAGATGATGCTTATTATCGATGTGTTTGCACTGCAACCTTATCAGGTATTGAGTCTATCTGTCTGATGAGGAAACTGACAAGCAAAAAAGTTAAGCACCTTATCAGGGGACATAACTAACAGGAGCAACGCTGACCCTGTAGCCCAGCAGATTTATGCCAGAGCCTACACTTTCAACCAACACTGTGTTCCAGGCATTGCCATGCAGCCACCAGTGGAAAGCTGTCAGGACATATCTTGTGCCTTTTGGCCCAAACTTTCAGCACAGGATTAACTTTCCAGGAGAAAAGACACACACACATACACACACACACACACACACACACATACACACACTTATCAAACTTTATTGACTATTTCCAAAGGGATATTGTTCATTTTCCAACTTCCCATTTGGTAGGGACCAAGAGTATCAGGCTTCTTACTTTTAGACCCAACTCACACCCCAGTTCCCTGCTTAGCAGCTGCATAACCTCAAAAGCCCAGATCCTTCCAAGCTAATCATCAGTGTAGCACCCACTTCATATGCTGAGAGACAGATCCCATCAGGGAAGCCTGCTCATCAATACAACACCCATTACTGGCATTTCATCTTTTGTTACCCTCTGGCCTTCCTTCATCTTTGCTTCCTGAGATTACCTCTTAAGAATGCACCTATACTCAAGCCCCCCTATATGCTTTGGAGGGAACCCTAACAAAGCAAGGCAGGGAGGGATCTCTGATCACTGCTCTATCTTCTGGAAAAAATAGTAGAGAAATACTTGCAACCAATACATATTAATATATTTTTTTACCTATGTCCTTATTTCATATTGACTTTGGCTGGTTAAATGCCAGTTGTGGGAGGTGCTATGCTTGACGCTGTCAGCTTGCACAGAAAGAAGTATCAGAGCAAGAGCCTGTCCGGGGAAGGTTTACAGTCTGCAGGGAGAAAAGGATGACTCTTGTACTGCAATTAAAGAATAAAATAAGGCAGTGCATAATCAGGTGTGAGTTTGAGAGACAGCTGCTCTGTGTGCATTAAGACTTTAGAGACAGTGGAGTGAAGTAGTCACTAAATAATGCAGGTCTCTCCAGATGTGCCCTGGGTAGATTTCTAGGGTTCTGGGGCTTACAGGATGTAAACTGCCTCTGCTCTTTGGTTTTCATCCACTCCATTCACAGTAAGTCAAGCTCAGCTTATGGAAGCATGGGGTGACAGCAGATTATCAAAGCACATCATGTACAAATTTCAGATAGACTGTGGCTCGAACCCTTTTTCCACATGGATGGCAGGAGATTTGGGACAGGTTCTTAAGGGCTATCTAAAGGGGAAGGAAGAGAAACTACACACCATACATCCATACACACAACGCTGTATGTGGAACTGAAACCAGAGAATTCTCAAATTTTGCCCCCCCCCCCCAGATTTTCCATTGAAATCATATGGGATATGAATTTGGTCTTCAACAAATTTCAGCCAAAAGATGTATAAAGAATGCACTACAATGAACTAATGGGAAATTTCATTAAATGTAAGTCATACAGGCCATGAATTGGTCTAGCTCTGTGGGTAGAAGGATCAGAGAGAGCTGGTTGTCTGTGTCTGAGACACATGGTACAGCTTATAGATAGCATAATCTCTAGTAGAATTTGGGTTCAAAGTGAAGTGCTTCACATTCCAATCCTTTTAAACCAACATATCAAATACCACAATGTCTATTTCTTGAATGACAAAACTGATGCTCAGAGCAATTACAGAGCTGAGAAGAGCTGTTCGAGATTTCTGGTTGACCTGATGGTACAGCTCTTCTCCTAACCACCCTTATTTTCCTATTGAGCAATTAAAACACATTGTGTCTCTCTGTCTCCTTATCTCCATCTCTCCCTCTCCCTCTCCCCTCCCTCTCTCCCTCCCCTCCCTCTCCCTTTCCCCTCCCTCTCCCTCTCCCCTCCCTTTCCCTTTCCCTCTCTCTCTCTCTCTTTCTCCCACCCCTGGAGTTTAGATGGATATAATGACTGCACAACCCACTGTGCATGTCCATGCATCCACCTACTCATTATAAGTAATATATTTGACTGATATATACATCTTTCCAGTTGGTGAAACAGCCCTGTTTTGTGTTTCAAATGCCTTATCCAATGTGTGAGATACTTTTGGTTGCCTCCTGTTTGAAAAGTGAATGAATGACAGGTTTAGAGGCATCTACCGTTTCATTTCTAAGGCCTCTCTAGTTTCAGTAACTAAAATACCATGTTCCCACTCAAAGCAATATTACCCATGAATAAATGTATTAGATTTTCTCTTATTAGGTATTTCTTTTTGTAATTGCAACAGTGCAGTTCAGGTAACATTTCTAGGTAGCAACTGAATAAATAAAAGGAGGAAATGTTTCATAAAATTAATGAGGCTTTATTTGTGGGTCCTCAAAGTACCTGTCCTGCCAGAGACATCATCTATTAAAAGAACATTCATTTATTTTGGATTAGAGGTTTTTTTTAAAACAATTTCATATAGATTTTTCTACAACTGTTACATAAAGTTTGTATGACATTATAATGCCTTTTTATAGCAGAGAGAAGTTAAGCAAATCACATTTCTTCTAAACACTATTTAGCTAATAATTCAAAGTATATGTATGTTTGTATATTCAGCTAATAATTCAAAGTGTATGTGTGTTTGTGTGCGCATGCACACTTCAATGTATCAGATGATACCCATTTTCTGAGCATTCACAGTGTACCAGACAAGGTGCAGAGATGAATTATGGCCCTTGCACTAAAATTAAGGAGAAAAGAATGTAAACAACCATTTTTCAGCGTCACAGGTGTTATAATAGAGATGTAAATAAAGTAGAACATGAACAAGGTGAGAGAATCTCTGTCCAGGGCTATAATTTCAACTATTTTCAGAGCTAGTGTAGTTTATATTGGATAAAGAAGAGGATGCAAACAGGTAGAGAATCTGGAAAAGGAGAGGAAGGGGGTCTATGAGACAAACCTATGAAGATGATGTGGTCTGTGGATGCTGGGAACACTGAAATGGCCAGAGTCCAGAGGACATGAGAGAGATGGCAAGGTGTAGAGGAGAAATTTAAGAGAAAATGGGGATGCTAGCAAGACATGCCAGAGTGTAGACTTCATTTGACAGCAATTGGAGAAATTTCACAATTCCCAGGTGGAATAGAAAGGATAATTTCTCCAAAAAGACAGAATGAATTGGAATAACTTGATGGAATGACATGGGGTGACTCCTCTGTGAATTATCCAAAACTCTGCCAGGTGAAGGTAGCTGCTTTCCCCTGTGTTCAATGCACCTTCCCATGGGCCCCTTACTGCACTTACTGTTTTGTGTTTTTCATGGCTTAAGTCCGTATCTGTCTGTCTTTCCTTTCTTTCCATTGCATACAAATAAGACTGTAACCACCAACTGGAGACAATAACTACCATCCTACATGTAGTTAATCTTTATATCTCAAAGACTCAACATATTGACTGGTTCACAGTGGGTATCCAGATAAAAGTCTATTGAAGTTCATTGAATGGAGTCTGTAAGAGAGGACACCAGGACAGATGAAAGTATTGAGGACTTCTACAGAGAATGAAAATAGTTAAGAAATTTCATGTTTGATGATCATTATTTTCTCCATGTGCTGGAAAATAGAGTCATCTATTGTGAGGGAGAAGAACATAAATGATGTTGATTTCTCAAGAAAATTAGTACAGGTTTGACTCTAGATGATGCAAATAAGAAAAATCTAATGTAGAAATGGTATGGATGTTGAGAAGGCATTTTAAATTGCACTGGATGTTGGAGTGGAAATTGTAGAGTTTACAGGGAGCATTTAAACTTGGCAACATTAATTGTTTCTAGAGAATGATGGCTTAATGACTCCAGGTTGGACGTATCATATGATGGGTTCAAGTTGTCCAAAATATGATGACATTGGGGAAAGAACAACTCAGAGATTGTTAGCAGACAGAAGGGGAAGACAAAGTGGAGATAGCTGTTTCATTGAGGAATTAAGAACTGGATTCTAGAAAATATGAAAAGGTCAAAAACCAACTTAAGTAGATTCTAAGATTGTTAAAAAGATAGAGGTCTGGGAACCAATATGACTTCAGTTTGAATTCCAGCCTCACTGCCACCTATTAGCTGCAACCTGCCTCACATAACCAGCTGCTCAGAAACTTGATTCCAACATAGAAACATAGGCACCATCACCTGCTCTGGAAACTGAGATGTTTGTTATGTGTTCAGCCCAGAGCTTTGAACTGACATCCCACAAACTAAGATCAAAGCACCAGCAGACATTGGAAATAGCTACTTCCAGGCAAGAAATATCAGGAATAGGACAGAAAGGCATGAGCAAGTGTACCACTGTGATGCTAGAAGGAAAGATGTGTGGGTTGCAGTGAAGCAAACTCTGTCCTCTCCCATAGACACTGTTGGTTTGTACAAGGATCTTCACCTTCCCCCTCCTACTCCAGGCTCTGAAGCACCGGTATCTAGGAAGGGCAATGCCAGAAGCCCTTGAGATTTGGCTTCTGGTTGCTTATACTTCAGCAAGAAACCAAAGGGCCAGAATGAGAGCAGTCAGACATGAGTCCCACTGGCTGCATTGGTGTCAGATCATAATTTGGTGGCAGCAATGTCTTTACAAACAGAATTCCTACAGGCAAAGCCTCACATGCTTACAACTGTACCACATCTTTGCTGGCTAAGGGGACTCTAATGAACACTTACTATTTCTTTCTTGTTCAGTTGATTATCTCGTGTGTTCTCCCAAGCATCATTTTGAGTATCATTTCCCATTGCTCAGCATAGAAACCACAGAGGACTGCAGAAAGTTTTTCTGATTACTCCATTGGTTGTTTATTGTTGTTCATTACTTTGAACTGAATCATAGATTTTTACCAATATTCTCCCACCTTCAAATGGAAACATACCTAAGTACAAAAGTCAAATCACTGAACTCAAACATTTTTTTTCTTAAACCCTGGTTAATTGAAGCTGACGGAAACAGACAAGCTAAGAAAGGAAAATAAAGCAATTCCCATGGATGTTGGGCCTAATACACCCCAAAATAATGTAATTAACAAATACTGCCTGGAAAATGTGACCTACCAGTCCTGAAGAATATCAAGCATCCGTTTTCCTTGACACTGAGACACATTGGTGAGTCTAGAAGTCCCCGTGCTTTCTGGCTGCTCGCAAAGCAATTATGAGGCCAGGACACCTCAGGGATGCACTGCTGCCAGCTCTGCCTGCTCCACCTTTGTTCCAAGTTCAGCTAGGAAAGGAAACCCAGCAAGTCCCGTAGCTTACCTCACAGGGGCTCAAATTGTGGCACTGGAAGCCCATGGAAAACCTAAACATACAATATGTCACCTCCACATATTCTTGCCTGTTCATATTTACTGAGGATACTTCTCGCTGCTCTCTCCTTGCTAACAACAAAATGTTATCAATTAGTTATTAGTTAACTATTAGGCATCAATTAGTTATTAACTAGTTATTAATATAAAATATTTTTAAACTTTCATAGTGGAGATCAACTAC
>PVHY01019642.1:0-26994 GCA_004024945.1 Uropsilus gracilis | reverse complement strand
TATGTCCCATATATTAGTGAGACCATTTGACTTCTGTCTTTCTCTTTTTGACTTGTTTCTGCTAGTATGATTTCTTCTAAGTACATCCATGTTGTCAAGAAGTCATCTAATTTGTCATTCTTAATTGATGAGTAGTATTCCATTGTGTATAAATACCACATTTTTTTCAACCAGTCGTCTGTTTTGGGACACTTGGGTTGCTTCCATGTCCTTGCAATTATAAATAGTGCTGTGGTAAACATTCGGGCACAGGTGTCCCTTTGTACCCACATTGAGGTCTCTTTGGGGTAGATTCCCAAGAGAGCAATTGCTGGGTCAAATGGTAGATCCATTTTCATTAATTTGAGGGTCCTCCACACAGCTTTCCATAGAGGTTGGACCAGTTTACACTCCCACCAGCAATGTAAGAGTGTTCCTTTCTCTCCACATCCTCGCCAGCACTTGTTATTACTTGTTCTTTGAATGTGGGCTATTCTTACTGGTGTAAGATGGTATCTCATTGTGGTTTTGATTTGCATTTCCCTTATTGCTAGTGATAATGAACAATTTTTCATGTGTCTGTTGGCCATTTGTACCTCCTCTTTGGAGAAGTGTCTTTTTAGTTCTCCCCATTTTTTGATTGGGACTTTTATTTTGCTTTTGTTTAGTTGTGTGAGTTCTTTGTGGATCTTCGTTATTAAACCCTTATCACTATTGGGGAGGGCAAAAATTTTTTCCCATTCGGTTGGGCTTCTTTTAGTTTTTTTTTTGTTGTTTCTTTTGCTGTGCAGAAGCTTTTTAGTTTGATATAGTCCCACCTGTTCATGTTTTCCTTCATTTTTTTGCCATCTGTAGATGCTTCCAGAAAGGGATTTCTGAATTGTAACTCCTGAAGGGTTTTACCCAAGTTTTCTTCTATGTATATTATGGTTTCAGGTCTGACCTCTAAGTCTTTTATCCATTTTGAGTTGATTTTTGTACATGGTGTGAGGAAGCTGTCTTGGTCCATTTTCTTGCATATCTTAGTCCAATTTTCCCAGCACCATTTATTGAATAGGCTATCTTTGTTCCAGCGTAAGTTTTTCCCTCCTTTGTCAAAGATTAGTTGACTGTACATGTGTGGTTTTATTTCAGGGCACTCAATTCTGTTCCATTGGTCTGATTGTCTGTTTTTGTACCAGTACCAAGCTGTTTTAAGTATTATGGCTTTGTAGTATAGTTTGAAGTTTGGAATTGTAATACCTGCATTCCCTTTTTTTCTGGTCAGGAGGTTTTTTGATATTCTAGGCCTTTTATTATTTCATATGAATTCATTAATTTTTGTTCTACCTCTTTAAAAAATGTCATTGGGATTTTTATTGGGATTGCATTGAATCTGTAGATTGTCTTTGGTAAGATGGCCATTTTGATGATATTTATCCTTCCAATCCATGAGCAGGGAATGTCTTTCCATTTCCTTATGTCTTCTTCTATCTCTTTTAGTAGTTTTCTAAAGTTTTCTTTGTAGAGTTCTTTCACATTTTTGTTAGGTTTAGTCCCAGGTATTTTTTTTTTTTTGGTGCAATGGTAAATGGGATGGTTTTTTGAATTTCTTCTTCTTTTTGACTTTTTGTATATAGGGAAACTTCCGACTTCTGTGTGTTGATCTTGTATCCAGCTACATTACTGAACTGGTTTATTATTTCAAGCAACCTTTCTGTGGATTTTTTGGGGTCATCTATGTAGAGAATCATGCCATCTGCATATAATGATAGCTTTAGTTCCTCTTTACCTATTTGTATCCCTTTTATGCCTTTCTCTTGCCTTATTGCTCTAGCTAGAACTTCCAGTACAAAGTTAAAGAGTAATGGGGAGAGTGGGCATCCTTGCCTGGTTCCAGATCTCAACTGGAATATTTTATTTTTTTCCCCCATTTAGGATAATGTTTGCCATAGGTTTGTCATAGATGGCTTTTATTATGTTGAGGTATGTTCCTTTAATCCCTAATTTTTCAAGGGCTTTTATCATAAATGGATGCTGGACTTTGTCAAATGCTTTCTCTGCATCTATTGATATTATCATGTGATTTTTGCTTTTCTCTTTGTTGATGCGATGTATTATGTTAATTGATTTCCGGATGTTGAACCATCCTTGTGCCCCTGGGATAAATCCCACTTGATCATGGTGAATAATGTTTTTTATGCATTGTTGGATTCGGTTTGCCAGGATTTTGTTTAAAATTTTTGCATCTGTGTTCATCATTTCCCAAACTCTTAATACAGAAAAATAGTTTAAGTATTTCAGATAGAATTTATATCTATTTGGCCAAGGTTTTGTGGATGTATATGTTGGGAATTTCATTTGCTTTGATCTAAGTAATGCTTAAATTTTTAACTTGATAAATTATGAGGCAGCATCAAAATCCTCTTTGTCCTTTTTCCTATTAAATTTGTCATCACCAGAATCTGTATTTTTTAATCAAACTACCAAAAGCTATCATCCATAGAAGTTGTTCTAAAGTCAGAGCTTCCAAGATCCAAGTCAGACTTGGAGACAGATTTATCCAGCAACATCGCTGGAAGAAAACTTGGATAAGAGTCAAGGAGGGTGTCAACAGCCTTGCCAAGAAATTATGCCAAGCCTGGGTCTGAAGAAACAAAGCAAGAAGAGAATGTGAAATTAGGTCAGAAAGCAAAGGAAACAAAAGGACAAGAAAGTCTAGAAAATCAAAATGTGATCCCTCCATTTGGAAGATGGCAAGCCAGCAAAAAAAGGAAAGTGAGGATACAAGATCAACACACAGGTAATAATGAAAAGGTACAGCAAAGTTCTCATTTTCATTGGAGCCAGATATGGTGAGAAGCACACACATACACACACACACACACACACACACACAAAGTAATGTAGGGTCAAATAGGTTTGAACAAATAACACTGAAAGAAAGAAAATCAGATGAGCATCAATGGATGTTCATATGAAAAAAATGTTTTTGATTACTGATGATTCTTAATGCAGGAAAGGGTAAAATAAAGACTTTTTAAATAAGAAGAAAAACAAAAAATTCAACACTAGTAGACATACATCAAAGAAATTGCAAAGGGTCTTCTTTAGACAAAAGGAAAATGGCCTGAGATGGACAGTACAAGCAAAAAAGTGTGTTGGTTAACCTAAATGGTTTTTGACTATATAAAAGAATAATAACAATATTGGTGTTAAGTAAAAAGCTTCAAAAAACATGGGATGGAAGGAGGAAGAAAAAAATTGAAGGAATTCTCACAAAAGATATAGATAGGAGATCACAGGATGATAGCTCTAATGGAAGGAAAAGGCAATTAGATCAGATTGGAGCAGTCACTAAAGCTTCAGGTTGTTTTTAAGTTTATCAAGTCTGTGCTGTCATCATATCTCTTTTTCATCATAAGTTGAGAATAACTGGGTGAACTTACCCAGGCTTAGTTTGTCATGACTCCTTACTGAGTAGGTCATTAAGCTCAACTCCTTGTCTTGCCGCCTACATCAGTTGAGAAAACCCATTTCACCTACAGAAGTGTTCTGTTTCATCCTGCTCCCAAGAGCCAGAGGTAAGCTAAGAAGTTTGATAGCAGTGGCTAGAATAGAAGCACAACTCTAAAAGGAACTCCACTTTTTTGTTGCCAGATATCTTCCACCATTTTGTTGCCAGATATCTAGAACCAAGCCACAACAAAGTCCTGCTTGTTAGTGTAACTCAAATATGCCAACCCAGTATTTCTCAAGAGTCAATCAATTCATTTGCCCAGTGAATTCTCCAGATTTATTGTTGGGGGAAGGGGGTTCTTGTAAACTTTTAAGGAAGCAGAAACCAGATTGTGACCACATGGTTCTGTTCATTTGTCTTTTCTCAGAAACTTTGTTTCACAGAGGCATTACCATCCTTTTCCTACACTGTCAAGTTTGAGCTTGCTATTTTTCCCCCAAATCTAAGCAACAGAAATGTGGGAATAAATATACCATGATTAATCTATAAAGGAGTATAAGAGTATGATACAGCCAAGGTAAGATAATGATTATATCTGGGAGGCAGGAAAAATGTATTTGGGGAGAGAAACATAAAGGTTTTTAAGGTACTTGGCAATAATTGTATTGCTTAATCCAGGGGATGGATACTCAAGTACTAATGTTAGCATAAATCTTTATAGTGTTCCTATAAATTCTCTACAAAATAAAATAAAAGTAAGAAAAATCACTAATCCATTTTGAGTATACATTTCCCTCTCACCAACACAAACTGTGTGCTTAATTATGATAGGGTGTGCTACCTCTCCTCCCCATTGTCTCCTGTTTAAGATTGCAGATTTCAAGGACAAATATGTTAAAATATAAAAATGACCTTAGTTGGAATTTCCCTTCAGGGAGATGCAGAGGGAGGAAGAAGTAAAATGGTCCAGGTGTGGTTCCTAAAAGGTGGGAAATCAGGATATATAAAGGGTGCGAAAACAGAGAAGGATCGGATCCAATATGGAGGTCAGATAGAGAGATTCATAGAAAAGTGTAATTCGGTTTCAGCCATTTTGTGAGATGGAGATGTGAACCATGTGAGCTTGGCCATGTGGCCACCAGGGACCTGCAGCCCTTGGCTGACCTGGGCTAGCCGCATGTGTGCTAAAGGCGGTTAAAAAGTTTGCAAATTTAAACTCCGTGTTGGAGTTTGTTTTGCTGAGTTTAACTTGTGTCTGAAGAGGCCTAGAATCCTGCTTCCAAGCTGGTTCAAAACAGCAGCATCTCTTGGGGTTTTAGTTCCTACTTTGTCCCTCTGCTTTTACCTGTGTCCCCATAAACTGCAATTTCCATACAGAAGCCAAGTGATCTTTTTAAAACCTAAGTTGGATCCACTCACTGTTGTGCTCAAAGCCCTTACTCAAAGCAGAGGAAATTGGAGTTCTCACATTAGACTGCAAGGTCTGAAATGATTTGACCCCATATCAATTTCTGTCTCACCTCTCCAGTCTCTAGTCATACTAGTTTCCATGTTGCCCTTTAAATACATCCAGCACATTCTTGCCTCAAAGACTGCCATTTTCATCTCAAGATATCCTAGTAACTCAGCTTTTAACCTTACTCAGATCAGATCAGTGACTTTTACTAGAATGGACTAAAGAATGATCTTCTCTAACCACGTATCCTGTTTAAATATTCTCCTGATCTGTTTATTTCTTATTAACATAGGACACATGATTTATTTATCTCATTTTTTTTCTTTCTCCCTTCAATAAAATATAAACTCCATAAGGTCAGGAATTTTGTCAGTTTTGTTCACTATTAAAAGGTGTCTGGTAACATTGTAAGAGTTCCTTTATTATTTGTTGAATGAATGAAAGGTTATTCTTTATGTAATCATCCTTAATCCTTTTTGTAGCCACCAAATTTCCCAACAAGTCTTAAGTTTATTGACTTTTCTTACTGTACACCCCCTAAGGGCTTAAAAATGATTGTGGAAGAAGAATCATGGTATCTTCATAAGTTATTTGGGCAAAAATTGTGAGTTCACCAAATCAAGAAACTAGAAAGATACCAGTGAACTTTGAAAAACCAAAACCTGAATTATGTACATAATAATAAAAATAAACATATAATGTTATATATTATGATATAAATATAATGGGGAAAATTGAATACAACTATGAGTTATGCATAAAATGTGCAATTGGTTTTTGTTTATATTCACACCTCTGGGGAAAGAGGTTGTTTAATTTACAGATAAGGGAAGACATACCTTCAGGTATATCTAACCAATGACTGTATTTAAGTGTCTGTGAAAATAAACAGGAGGGAAGGCAGAGAAGGGAATTGAAAATCTAAATTGTTATAATTTTCAGTCAAAACACTATATTTAAGTAACTAAAAAATAGAGAAAGGGTATTTGAGATCTAAATTGCTATAAATTTAATCCATTTAATTGAAATTGTGTCTGTAAAGTGAATTTTAAGGAAACCCATGTTGAGAAAAATGTTACCACAAAATGTATTGTTGTCTCTGTCTTTTTTTTTAATTTGTCTTATTTTCCCAGCAGAAAATTTCATCTCTAAATTTGAATTAGTTGACATTAGCTAACCCCAAGATATCAGAAGTCTTACTGAAAAAAACAAACAAACATTAACTCATCAATTGTTTTGTTTTTTTAAGTCTTTCTTGACGTAATATATCTGGTTGGCAAGAACTAGTATCATCTTAATTATTTTTCCACTACCTACCATTATATTGACATAGGTGAATTTGAATTATCTTTCATCTAATATTTTCTAAAATTCAAGTTTTCCATAAGTAACATAAAAGCTCCAATCATTATTTAGCCACACTTATTCCTCTTTTAATTTCTGTTTATGAAATTTTAGTTTGGCTATAAGATATTTTCCATTTTTCAAGAAATTTTCTGTATTTCTTGGAAAACTGGGTAATTTTTCATGTATTTCTTTAAATAGAAAAAAAATCCTTTCATAGGTTTAGTAATAAAGCAACATGTGAATATCATTTGAAAAACAGTTCCTGGCTGCTTTGGGGCTTTAATAGAGACATGAGCATTTCGTACATAACCCTGCCTGTAGCTAGCTCGATCACTTTGGAAAGTCATTTAACTTTTGTGTACCTCAGTTTCTCTCTCATGTGTAAGAGTGCTAGTTAAGACTAAGTTGAACTCTTACTTTAATAACTTGAGTCCAAATAGAATTACTCTGTCCAATATTATTGGGCAGATTAAAAATCTGAATTTGTAAAATAGAAATATATATATGTATATACCTAATACTAGAGTCCCCAAAACACACAGAACAAAAACTACCAAAACTGAAGTAAATATTCAACAAAGTAGCTGGAGATTCAATACTCTTAAAAGTGAATTAGTCAAATAGATGATCAACAATGAAAGAGAAAACTTGAACAACATTATAGAAAAATTAGAACTAACATAATTACAAGATGTTCCAATCAACAAAAACAAAATGTATATTCTTTTCAAAGGCAGATGAAAGTATCCAAATAGACTGTGTAGTAAACCATAAAACAAGGAACTAATGGCATCCATGAAAAATCTACAAGTCAATTTCATAGTTAATGATAAGAGACTGAACTTGACCCCTAAAGTCAAGAATAAAACAAAGATGTACAGTCTTATGACTTGTATTCAAAATTGTATTGGAGATTCTAACCAGGGCAATGAGCCAAGAAGAAGAAATACAAGGCATCTAATTGAAAAAAAAAAAAGTAGTAAATTTACCAATATTTGCAAATGTCATTATTTTATATAGAAAAATCTTAAGAAGTCCATATATTAAAGAAACCTAATAGAGCTAATAAGTGAATTGAGTAAAAAGGTTTCATGATACAAGATCAATATATAAATATGAATTTCATTTCTATACACTAATGGTAATTCCAAAATTAAAATATGAAACAATTGTATTTACAAACACTACAAAGAAATACTTAGAAATAACTTCAATAAAAACTATAAGTACATATTAAAATTTACCAAAAAAATGTAAACAAAGGATGCTAAAATAAATCAAAAGTAACTACACATTCATGAAGAGAAAATCTTTATATTAGTAAGATATCAATATGCTCCTGATCTACAGATTCAGGAAAGCTCTGATCAAAATTCCAATTGTATTTTTTCACAAAAACTGCCAAGTTGATCTCAAAATTCTATAGAAATTCAAGAGACTCATGATAACCAAAGCACTCTTGAAAAATGTGTAACAACATTGACAGACTCATATTTTCCAATTTCAAACCTACAGTACTTACCACAAAACTACAGTAATGAGAACTAGGCATAGACATATATATCAATGAAGTAGAATAGAGAAACCAGAAATTAACCTATGTAGCTATGGTCAATTAGTTTGTACAAAGCTCAAATCATTTCACAACACAGACTTCAAAGATATCTTTGGATTTGTCCCCAACAGCAATGCAAGCAAATGAGAATATGAACAACTATGACTACATCAAAGTAAAAAGCTTCTGCACAGGAAAGAAACTGTAATGAAAATAAAAAGACCCCTACTCAATGGGAGAGAATATTTATACACCATACATCTGACAAGGAGCTGATCTCAAAGACTTACTAACAACACATGCAACTCAACAAAAAGAAATAACCCCATCAAAAACTAGGCAAAAGAACTACACAGGCACTTCTCCAAAGAAGACATACAGATGGCCAGCATGTGAAAAAAGATCTTCCCCATTTAACATCAGGGAAATGCAAATCAAAACCACAAGATACCACCTCATTCCTGTGAGGTGGCCCATATCAAAAAGAATAGACTAAGTGTTGGCAAGGATGTAGAGAAAAAGACTCTTATACCACTGGTGAAAATGCAGGCTGGTCCAGCCTCATAGAAAACAGTATGGAGGTTTATCAAATGATAAAAATGGATCTGCTGCTTGACCCAGAAAGTGTACTTCTATGAACCTACCTGAAGAATACAAAAACAAATTTGAAGGGAAACTTTAACTCCCATGTTTAGTAGAGCACTTTTACAATAACTAACTTATAGAATAAAAGCTATGTGCCCCAAAACCAGATAAGTGAATCAAGAAGATGTGGTGTAATATAGACAATGGAATGTCTCATCAATCAAAAAATATAAATTGTTGTCACTGTGGCAACATGAATGGAGTGGAAAGGTATGCTAAGCAAAATAAGTTAGAAGGAAAAAGATAAATACCGGATGGTATCATTTATATGTGGAATATAGAGAGACCAGACAATGGGCCAAATAAAGCCAAACTGAAAAACTAGCCCTTGAAATTTGAGTATAGAAGTATAGAACTGAGGTGGCCAGATAGGAAGCAGGAGGAAAAGGGATGAGAACAAAATAGTCGGGAGGGAGCACATGGACTATGGTGATGGAGTATGGATAGTTTGGTGGTGGTTGTGCTATTGTAACAAAATCTACAAAGGGCTTTGGGGGAGGTCCTATACTTCTAAAATGAAAACAATTATGTAAAATAACATTACCTCAATGAAAATGCACTTTTTTAAAATAAAGCTGCCAGTATCATTCAATGGACAAAAGAATAGACTTTTCAACAAATGATTCTAAGACAACTGAATAGGTACATTCAACAAAATGAATCTTGACAACTATTTTATTTCATGTGTAAAAATTAACTTGAAAGACCTAAATGTAAATGGAACTAAGTTTTCATAACCTTGGATTAAGCATGTTTTCCTAGACATAACACCAAAAGTAATATAACCAAAGGAAACAAACAGATAAATGGGAAATTATCAAAATTACAACATTTTGCTTCAAAAAAAAACTATCAAAAAGTGAAAAGATAAACCAAAGATGGAGATTATTTACAAATCATCTCCCTGAAAAGGATCTACCTTTCAGTGATAGAACTCTCGTGACTGAACAAGAAAGGCTTTGAATAAACATTTCTCCAAAGAATATGTGCAAATGACCAATAATCACATGAAAGGATGTTTGATATCCTTAGTCATTAGGAAAATGCAAATCAAAACCACAATGAATGGCTACTTTATACCCTTTGGATGGTTATAAATAAAAAGACAGGTAATAAGTTTTGGCAAGGATGAGGAAAAAATGAGCTTTCATACAGAGCTGGTAGGACTGTGAAATGGTACAGCCACTTTAGATTTGGCAGTTCCTCAAAAAGTTAAATATAGAGTTACCATATGACTCTGCAGTTCCACTCCTAGGTATATCCAACAGAACTGAAAATATATATTCACATAAAAACTTGTACATGATTGTTCATAAGAGCATTATTCATAAGAGTAAAAAAGTAGAAAGAAAACAAATGTCCATCAACAATGAAGAATTAAACAAGATGACAAGATGTATAATACTGCCACACTGAACACATTATTCAGTCATAAAAAAAATTGAAGAATTGATATACACAATAATGAATAATGAAACCTGAAAGAAGCTAGTCACAAAGGCCACAGATAGGATAATTCCATTTATGTGAAATGACCAGAACAGGTAAACTCATAATGACAAATAGATTAGTGGCTGCTTAGAGCTGTGGAAAGAGGAGACATGGAGAATAACTGCTAATGGTACAGGGTGTTTTTTTGTTTGTTTGTTTGTTTGAGGGTAGTGACATTGTCCTGGAATGACATGGTGAAGATTGTTGCACAACTATATGAACTCATTAACAAGCACTGTATAGTACACTTTTAAAGGGTGAATTTCATGATATGAAATTATCCCTTAACTTTAAAAAATCTGAATCTAGGAGGTAAAAAATTTAACAAAATAATCTACATTCTAAGTAATACTCTGCGGTGTTATGTGCAGAGTGAAGGTAAGTAAAAGAGGACAGGTGAAGGTATGCTAGGAAATGAACAAAATCAATATTTTTTTCCTTGAGGCAGAAAAATTCTTATACACCCATGACAAGGAGCTTAGTGACTATTTCCAGAACTGATGTAGACTATGAAAAATGAAGTGTCTAGTGCTTAGCTAGGCCACTTGTGGTTTTAAGACCAAGAAATGCAAGGTGTTTCAATTGCTAAGTCACTTTTTTATTAAGCAAACAAAAGTCATAGGATAGTTATGTTTCATTTAAAATTTGCACCCCCACCCTCCCCAATCAGGCAGTCTAGCCAAAGATGTGCTTTCATATTTTCCCCTGTCTCAGCACAGCATGTCATGAAAAAAGAAAAAAAGAAAGGTAAGTTCAAAAAAAAAACAAACTTTCTATTTAAAAAATCTCTTTGATTAAAAAAATAAAAAGAAAATTCCAATAGTCTTTTTACTTTTACTATAGAGATAATACCAGTTCAGGGCATAGTTATCTCCAGAGGGTAAGGGAAAAGCACTGTAAAGAGGGAAGAGAGAGTGGGAATCTCTAAATTTAATAGTATGTTTTTAGAAAGACAGAGAGAGATAAAGCAAAGTATTTGCATTGTTTTAATTCTTGTGATAGGCATGTGAGCATCTGCCATTTTAGTTTCTAAACAATTTAATTTGTTTGAAATACTTCAAAAATTAAAATCTATTTTCAAATTGTTACTAAAATATGACATTTTTTACTAGAACAATATTTCCTCAATGCGATCACATATTTGGCTTTGCTTATTTGCTTTATTTTGTAAAAATTTTCCTGATTGTAGTTCACAATAGCTACAAACCACTATAAGCTGATGAAGAGCTTTTAAAAATACAATTGGTCACTCATTGTAAGGTTCTACAATGGATCTACATTTGTCAAATGCTATGAAAGGCACAAATGAGACAAAGATAAAAATAAAGTCTCTCCTCAAAAAGTTCTTATCCTTATAGATAGTTCAAACCAGTGAGTAGATAATCCCAATACACTTTAGTAAATGCTATGAAAAGGATAGGCACACAGAAGGGAGTGATAAAAAACAAAGCTAGCCACATGTACCTCATCCTCCTCCTGCCTGAGAAGTTAATGAACACTGTATACAGTAAAACCTGGGGGTGAGGGGACATGAGAAAGAGAAAATTGTTCCAAAAAGCTGTTGATTTTATTTAACACAGTGACACAAACAACTGAAAGTAGTCCACAAAACTCTTAAGTTTTCCCTCTGCAATATTTGAAGTTTTAATTTTAAAAAATTATGCTAATCTAACACATTTAGACCACTAAAAAAATTCTACATACTGTTACTAAGGAAACTTTTGAGACGAATATTTGTTTTTTATTACATAAAATCATTGTGCAAGGATTACTTTATTAGATCTCCGTAACATATCTGGGAGATAGATACTATCATTTTCTCCACTATACGAATGAGAAGACTAAGCCTTGAAATCCCCAGAAATTTGTCTGAGTTTGGAATTCCAGTTTAACTTTGCCCCTAACCCCTACATCAATGTCAATTACAAAAGGGAAAAATAAAAGACACATAGAACCTCCACTAATATGGAGAATATTTTCATCATAGTGTTTGAACTTCCATCCAATTTTTAAGATTAAAAAAAGCTCTTGAAATGATTATATGTTAGTAATAGAGTGCTTGTATGTTTAATCTTTAACTCCACAAATTGTACAGAGGAAAACCAATTTAATTGCATTCACTTTCCATGACTGAACAACTGGATTTGGTTCTGGTCAATTAAAATGGTCTGCCCAGGACTCTCAACAAGATTGAGACTCTCAACAAGATTGATGTAAAGAAAGAGATCTTATTAGGACCTACTGACTGTTTTATAAAGAACACTCACAAGGTTGCCATTCCTTAGAGGTATTTGGGCCTGAAGACACAGTGCCATAGTGCCAGCAGTGTGTTTAAATTGTAATAAAAAGCAAAGGCATGTACTGTCTAATAACCATCCGAAGCTGAAGAGACACTTGTCAGAACTCCATTTTTCCAAGACTAGAAGGATTTGCCACAGACTCACCAAAAAAGAACCCACATAGTGTCACACAGATGAAAGCACATGAAAAACAACACAGGAATCCAGGGAGAGGGCCGCCTGCCCCCAAGCAAGAGTGCGGAGGGATGATTATCTGAACAGCTCTCCAATGCCATATAGAGGCAAACTCCCAGGATGACAGGAGCCAGAGCTTCAGGTCTGCCAAGGGATACAGAAATGAGGCCATTTAAATGAAGCCTGAAAGAAAGAGCTGAGCTGCTGCATTTTTATTATTTTAATGGTTTTAATTCAGGTCTGGGCTAAGTGGGTTTCTGTGTTTCTCGCTGACCCAGCCACCTAATGGACTGCACACCCACAGGGACACTTCCCTTCCCATCAAGTGTGAGAACAAATTCGCTTGATTCTCCTCCAGAGAAATCTTGGCAATCACACAGCAGGTTGGGCCTCCCACAAAGGCACATCCTTGTGTTCCAGTGACATTTGCTTCGACCCCTTGCTTCAGCCTCTGCGTGTGTCTTCAAACACTGGGTTACTTGTGACATTGCTTTGTGGGCTCTGGAGACTTCTTGCATTCTTTATTGTTTGACCGAGGCTGTGGTCACAATAATGACAGAGACAGTCCTCAAAGAGACCAGGCCAAGGCTGATCATCCAACTCCCTGACAATTCACTTCATTGGAAACAGTGCATAAAACAAGTGCACTGGGTGTCCTATCTTTAAACTTACTTAGCATCTTTCTTTGACATTTTTTCAGAATACAAAAGTGAAGGCTAATTTTGATAGAATTTTGGAAAGCAACACACAAATGGAAATTACTTGAAGCACATGAGCTATATGTTCATAGGCACAACCAGAGAACCATGAAAGGATGAAATAGCATATAATATTGGATATTAAAATTCAATTTGATATTTAGTGTAAGTTATTTGAAATTCCAGAATCTACCAGGGCTATCTCAGTCAGAATTTTAGGTTCTTGTTTTGGATGATAAGGCCACAACTTAGACACTGATGCTTTGTATGTTCAAAAACCTCAGAGAGAAATGGGTTTCCAAGTTTGGGGGATCTTATAAAAGACAGTTCTTCTCCAATGGGTTAGGATTCCATGTGGTTGTGAAATTTCCCAAATGAAGGAATAAGTCAAACCTGATGAAACTTTGAAAGATGCCACCAATCTAAATATTTCAAAACTAACACTTCAAGTGCTAAAAGCATCCCCTCTGATAAAGAACTGATTATTTGGTTGGCACTGGGGGCAAAGAGAAATTCTTCACCAGAAATGCACACAGGCAAGTCATCGCCATGATTGTGTATGAAACATGATGGGATCTAGGGAAAACTTCCTGATTCATTCAGACACACAAATCATGCAAAGGAGGGGGTTATCCCATCTTCTCTTGAACTCTAGTAGGAAATTTCCCATGCCATAATTGTATTTGTTATAGTGCAATGATCAAAGTTAATATATTCTTCCATCTCTCCCCATTTAGAAAAACCATATGGCATTTCTAGGAGAGTCACATGTAAGACTGGTGTGTCATATATATGATTACCCCTGGGGGAAGGGAACACTAGAAGAGCAAAAGAATTTCTTACAAGAGACAAAATATACAAATCACAAGAGAGACGTAGATACATACTCTACTACTGTAAGATCTAAAATAGTAGGTCTATCCAGAAAACAATTGCAATATCACCAAGAAAGAAAAAGAAAAAGGAGGTAATTTCTCTCAGCAGCTGTGTACATAGAATCACTCAGTTTCCATCAAAAGTTAGAGATTCTGAAAGGCAGAATTGTTCATGCTGAAGTCTACTGATTATCATAGACACTCCTATTATCCAGTGTACTACTTGGTAGTATGAAAAATATTACTATTTAATAAAAGATATATAGGTAGCATTTTCTTCCCTTTCAGATAGGTGAAGATAAAAAGTCTCATAATTGTCAACATTGGTGGGGATACAAGAAAAATAGATACTGCTGCAGTAAATAAATGATACTTTGGAAAAGTAGTTGATTATAATTATAAAATTGTTTACTTTGCATAAAGAATGATACCATAAATCCATAACTAGGAACTTATCTTATAGAACATTCACAAGATACAAAAATGTATCACACAAATATCCATTGCAGCATGTTTCAGTCTAACAAATATAAAAAAAAGTTTGCATATCTAGCAGTTAAAGAAAAGCTAAATAGTGAGCAGTCCACTGAATAGAAGAATATGCATGCTGTAAGGAAAAAGTATAATATAAATGTACTTATTTAAGAGTTCAAGTTTTTTTTCAAATCATAGAATAGGAGTCATCTTGTGGGGCGGGAGAGAAGAAAAATAAAAACTTTTCAAGCATATTTGTACCGATAGATGTTGGTTTTTAACAAACAATAAAAAAAACATAGAAAACTATTTCTGGAAATTTACATAAGAAGTTTATTTAATAATATGCACCCCCCCCAAATAATGGGACTATTGAAGATGAAACGACTTTTAGTTTTCAGTTTATACCCTTTGCCTGTTTCAATTTCTGTTTAAAAAATTCATATAAACTTGTGAAACATCTGTCACTCAGTTTTCTATTTCCTAATCAACTTTTATTACAATTTAACTTGTATATAATAAAATTTACTAATGAATTTAAATGAATAATTAAGTGAGTTATTATAAATACATACTCAGGTAACCACCATCGATTTCATGATAGAGATTGTTTCCATCACTACAAAAATTTACTTCAACCCCTTTTCTAACAATTCTCTAACCCTAGCTCAGAAATTGCTAATCCATTTTCTATCACTGTTTTTCTATCACTATTCTTGCTTTTTCTAGAAGTTCATATAATGAAACTATATAAAATGGAATTTCAAAATTAGCTTTTTTTCAACTAGTGCTATATCTTTTTATGTAAATAATTCATTTATATAAATTTTTTGTGAAATTTACCCACCACCTCCCCTCCCTGACCACTCCCACCCAATCCCCCCACCCTCAGTTGTGTACTTTAGTTTAGTCATTTGTTTATTTTGACTTTTCCTCCTGGCCTTTTTGTTTGTTCTTCCTATTTCCCATATATTAGTGAAACCATTTGGTTTCTGTCTTTTTTTTTCTGACTTGTTTCTGCTAATATAATTTCTTCTAGATTCATCTATGTTATCTTAAATTCATCAAATGTACCATTTTTAATTGTTGAGTAATATTCCATTGTGTACATATACCCCTTCTTTTTCGTACATTCATCTGTTTTGAGACATTTGGTTGTTTCAATGTCCTTGCAATTATAAATAATGCTACAATAAATATCCGAGTACAGGTGTCCCTTTGTATAAGTATTGAGGTCTTCTTTGAGTAAATTCCCAGAAGAGTGATTGCTGGGTCAAATGGTAGTTTCATTTTCATTAGTTTGAGTGTCCTCCACACAGCTTTCCATAGTGACTGTACCAGTTTACATTCTCACTAGCAGTGTAAGAGTGTTCCTTTCCTCCTCATCCATACCAGGACTTGTTGTTGCCCATTTTCTTGATGTGGACCATTCTTTCAGTGTTATATCTTCAAGATCATCTATGTTGTTGAATGCACCAGTCATTTGCTCCTTTTCCCTGCTGAGTGTTATTCCAATGTGTAATTATTGGAATAGTTTGTTCCATTTGTTAACCCATTCACTATCTGATAGAAATTTGAGTTCACTTCATTTTTTAACTAGTATAAATAAAGTTGGCCTGAATTCTTATATTCAATTCTGATTTGAATATGTTTCCTATGTTTTCATTTCCCTTGGATAAGTATGTAGAGAGAAAATACTGTGAAATGTGTTATTTCTTGATCTTTTTCTTTCACTAATTTCTGCCCTAATAATTATCATTTCTTTCCTTTACTTATTGGTGTTAAATTATCTCTTATTTTTCTAGTTTCTTTAAATGGAGGATAAATGGAGGATATTTTCCTGTATTTAATATAAATCACTACCTTAGCTCTCCACCTAAATACTTTTTAAACTGTACCCCACTATTCTGATATAGCATTTTAATATTTATTTGATTCAACATAATTTCCAACTTTCTTCTAAATTTTTTCTTTTGCCAATGTTTTGTTTAACTTTAATTGTGTTAATTTCCAATATTTGAGAGTTCCTGAAATATCTTTCTCTAAGTGATTTCCAATTTAAAGTCATTGCAATTAGAGAACATACTTTAAATGATCTCTCTGTTTTTAATTTATGGTTTGATTATGGCTTAGTTTTTGGTCAACCTTGTTGAATATCTCATCTATCTTAAAAATAATATTAGTTTACTGTTGTTGAACGCACTGTTCTATAAATGTCATATAGGTCAATTTTATTGATAATACTGTTTCATCTTACAATCACTGATTTTCCTATCCAATAATTTTATTAACAGAGGACTACTAAAATCTCCAACTATAGCTTTGAGTTTGTCTAGTTCTTTCATTTCTATCAGATTTATTTCCTGTAATGTGAAACTCTTATTACAGACATTAAAATTTAGGATCACTAAGTCCTCTCAAGGAAGTTACTACTTCCATTATAAAGTGCTCCAGTTTATCTCTGGTATATTCTTCATTTGGAATTTACTTTAATGTTAATATAGAATCTCCAATTTTCTTTTGATGAATGTTTCCATAAAATATTTTTTTCATTTTTCTCTTGCATATTATTGTGCCTTTATATTTAATGTGTATTTCTTGACCACAATATGCAAAAATATGACATTAGACCATTATCAAACAGCAGACAGAAAAATTCAAAATGGGTTAAATACTTGATATAAGACCTAAAACCATATTATACATAGAAGAAAACATATATAATATGATCCGTAACACAATCTGAGATATGTGTTTGGGTACACAACTCTCAGTGGCAATGGAAGAAAAAGAAAAAGTAAACAGAATTATTTCAAACTGAATTTTGTACAGAGAAACCAGCATCAAAATGAAAAAGCATCCTACAGAATGGAAGAAGATACTCGTATATCATATGTCTACAAAGTTCTAATATACAAATAATTTATAAAACTCAGCAATAACAAAACAAACAACCTGATTAAAAAGTGAGCAAAGCATCTGAATAAACATTTACCAAAGTAGACACATAAATGGCTAGCAGATACATGAAAAAATGTTCATTACTTATTACTAGAGAAATGCAAATCAAAACAATGAGATTCACCACTGTGAATCTTACCACTGTGAGAAAGACTATTATCTATAAGAAAGGAAAAATAATCAAGAGTTGGAGGGATGTGGAGAGAAAAGAATATATAGATACTGTTGGTAGGAATGTAAAATGGTGCAGCCATTATGAAAAATGATATAAAGATTCTTCAAAAAATTAAAAATAGGTATTCCATATGGTCCAGTTTTCCCACATCTGGCTAGGTTTAACCAGAGAAGGCGGTGGCAAGAGGCCCAAGTGTAGGAGGAAACAATAATGCCATCCTCTCACATCCTCTTCCAGCCAAGATTTTGGCAATGACTGCATTCATCTAGCTATTGCCAAACTGCTCTCTCCCAAGGCTGTAACATCAGCCAGGTTCCATTAACACCATTCCTTCCCCTTGGTTCTTCAGGCATTTCTGTCACTGCTATTTGCTGACAGTATCTCCAATCCTTGTTTTTGTTTCATGGGATGCCCACTCACACATCTATAAATAGTCCTTTCGGTAAATTCTCACCAGGTAATCTTTTAGTGCGTTGTTTGTTTCCTGCTGAGGACTCCACAACTTCAGACCACACTATTGATGTTTGATCTCTGAAATCATAAAGTCAACATCCCAGTCTCTGTCCACAGGATTCTATCTTTTCTACTGTCTATTTCCATTACTCTTAATCTGTTTTCTTCTTCCAGTCTGTTAACTGATCTTTGTCTTCTCTAATTCTCTCAAAATTTCTGCCTCTTTCTGGCATTATTTCTTCCCAATTCAATGCAGATTTCATAGTCCTTTATGTCACCCACTTTTAAGACCCCACCTTTTCATGGTCACCATTTCCAAAATTTCTGACTTCTCAGATTAATGTTCCATCCTAAAAAAAAAAAAAAAAAAAAAACACCTCTCTGGCCTTTCTTTGTCGTCTTTGTCTATAAAATGAAGAGTTGAATAAAATAAATCTCAGTCAGCTAGCTATTGACTACTCAATCCAGTTGTTTTTTTTTAAAGAAAAGCTATTATTTCATCAGTACAATCCCAAGGAAACCAGACACATGACTAATAACCACTAAAGCCTTTTCCAGCTCTAGAATGCTATGATTATTTTAAACATGTTAAAACCTGAAAATTCATTGTCTTTTATCTAGATCTTCAGCTTGCAACTAACAATATATTTTGCTTAGTAAGCAGAAAAATGTTAGAAAAAATAAAGATAAAAATAAGAACTCAAATACAGAAAGGGAGAGGCTGTAAAGTGTAAGGCTGTACAAATAGGACAGACACACAGATAAATGTTTCCTTCCAAATCTCAGGTTCCATCATCAGACAGTTGCCCTCAAAAAAAGGTCCTGCTTTTTTTTCAAACAAGTTTGTGGAAACAAGTCCACAGAATGATCTGCTCATTGGTTATAAATGAAAAATCTAGAGTCTTCTTGCCTTCTTGTCGCTTCCATCTTCAGTCTTCAGTCTCCATATGCTAATGCTTTTGCCCTGCCTCCTACCCCAACAACAAAAAGTCAGTCTGAATAGACATGGTCTCCATGGCAGCTGGGGGTCATAAACTCCTGAGCTGTGGGTCTCTGCACAATTCCATGCATTAGCTGCATCCTTGTGCAAATCAGTCCCTTTATCTAATTAGTAGCCTTACAACTAGCCACCTGCCCCAGAGCTTAGCCATTAAAGACACAATATTGGCTGAATAGCTGGAGACCAGCGGTGAGAGTAACAGAAAACTGAAAGCTGATCTTAGTCAGTCCCTGTCTCTCCTAGCTACAGACACCTGCAAGGCCCACCCACATCGCAGGAGTTCAAAAGGAAGCCGAGAACAAATTGTTTCTGTCTTCTTTTCACAGCTCACCTTGAGTGTCTTCTGTCTGCTAACTTCCCGGGGACCGAGCCTGCTGACCACGCCAGCCAGACCTGCTGTGCCATTTCTGCTCAGGGGTTGAGCTGCCTCTGCCCCCAAGCTTCCTGCCTGAGGCATCCCAATTCCTGTCTAGCTCTCCAACCTGACCACCTGCCCTGCCTGCTGCTGTACATACCTGGCCTGGATACTTCTGAACTGTTTCCTGATTTGCTTGAAAGACTGCGTGCTTTCTAACTTGTTAAAAGGCTACAACTCTCTGGTGCTACTGGGATCATACTCCAGACTGCTGCAGATATTTTCGGGTTCATCTCCTTTACTTGCAGCAAAGAATTCTAAGAGAAAACGAAGAATGACTTTTATTTGATATTCACTCTTTAGAAGCATTTTTCTACATTCATTCTATAGATAATGATGAATTTAAATGAATTTAATGATGAATTGAAATAAATTTAAAAAGTTGAAATCAATGCCTTCCGGCTTTGTGATAAGTCTGACTTTTGTATTCCTGGGAATTTCAGAAATAGTAACGAGTTCTGAGGATAGGTGGAAGTAAAGAGATGGCAGAGTGCAGCAACAGTTGATATCAGGGTCCACCTTTGAGTGTTTCTATTCTGGAAGTCAAAGAGGACTGTTTAATACAGTGTATCTACCATAAGGCTCTGGAAGCAAAACAGACTGAAAACTCACACAATATCCTCCTTTATGCTTGGTATGATTATTCCATATATACAATTTTGTGTCTCACTGTGATTTTACTGCCATGTAATGATTTTCAGGTTTCTTATTTTTTATAATTGCTCTATGTGTTTACAAGAATTTATATAATAGAAACCTGATAAACTAGGAAATCATTCTCCTTCCCAGGCTGGCAAGGGACTAGTATGAAAATGACAGAAACCAACCTAGAGGTAAAAAATCTTTACTAGGTTTTTACTTACTCAGTTGTTAGTACAAGCTATAACCCCTTCAGTTTTTCTATCAGATTAGTCACTCCCATCTGAAATGCTTTCAAGCAAAAAGTTTTCTCACACTTCATTACATGCTATCCCAGAGCTAACAGGTCTCACTAACGTAGACTTCTTAATATTTAAATATCATCTCTTTTCTTGAAATTTTCATTGTATGTATGTGTGTGTGCATGTATAGATGTATTTATTTATTTATATTTTAAATACAATATCTTCAGGGTCTCTGAAAAGAAGTTAGTATTTGAAGCTATGCAAGGGAAAATAAAGCCAGGAGGACATTCCCTCCCCACCCACTGTGACTTCCTAAGCCATTGCAGGAGCTACCAGATTAAACAGTTGTGCTCTGAAACAAAACCTAAGGGCCATTGTTTAGGTCCCTTTTGAGAAACTACTAACTCAAAAACAAGAGATATCTTTGTGAAAAATTCCACTTCTCCAACCCTTGTAAGTAAAGGTTGCCAATCACTACTGTATTCAACACAGATTGAAATATTCCTTCCTGTGTGCATCTATCTCTTTGACCACTTCTAATAAGTCTTACCTAGTGTAAGATTCAGTTGTAATCTTATTAAACAGCAACATTCTGTACTTAAGGAGGCGATGACTTCCTGATATATAATTGCCTGTTCAGTGACTGATTTCTCTCCAAACTTTAAGCATGAGGGTAGGGACAATTCATTCTTTAATCACCACTCCATCCTTTTGAATGGGTGTTTATAACAGGGGAAAAAGTGCGCAATGACCTCTTTAATGTTTAGGAAATATGAAGAAGAGTAACTTAAAATTCTATGGCTTTTGAGAATTACAAAGTAGCATTTATATTCCCAGTAATCTCTTAATAATATAAACCATATTGTCATCAATTAATGAGGGAAAACAGTGTTTGGGCTTCAAATAACAATGGAAAAGATATGTTTGCTGAACCTGGAGTTGAAGAAAGGAAAGAAAAAAAATTTCCCAAGCAACCATTGCATTGAAAGGATAACCAATTTGACATGTGCTAAGTTATTCAGAGGAAGTGGTGTAAGCCTAAATTGCATAGTTCAAAAACACCTGAGATAATCTGTAATTTCTCACTTACATGGTCTTTGAGATGTAGCTTTTGACTTAAAGATAACCTTTCCAACTTGAAAAATTTGTTATTATGATTAATAAATAATCATTTTTCTCTCCAAATTGTCTCATCCTGCTCTACAAATCCCACAGAGGACACAGTAGAGGGGGTAGGAATGCAAAGGAGGTCTGTGGTTTGGAATTGGCCCAGGCCAAATGGAATTTTTCTGAATATACATTAAACTGTCAGCAAAATGACCCTGGAGCCTGAACAATGGGGAAACACCACAGCTCTCTGAAATCACTTGTTCTATGAGTTGTTGTAGGGAGAGGACAGATAATTCGGAATTATTTACATATTCAAAATGTGTCCGCTCAAGTCCTGATAAAAATTTCTCAGGAGTGAAAAACTAGAATTGTTCATTTCCTCTTCCCAGAAAGTATGTGCTCCTTTGAGTAGCTCAGCTTTGAGAGTGCATGCTGGACTTGTGATGTCCCCAACTGTTCTGAGGTGCAATAGAAGACCCTACCCTCATGCTAAAGGGAAGCTAAAGAAAACTGAGATTAAGATCTGGGATTATAAAACTGACAGACCCTGAAAGTAAGCAATCAACCCCAGTTCTATCTGAAACATCACCTTTCCAGACATGCTATCTGGTGGTGTGGGATGTGGGGAGAGATGAGAGGGTAGAGGTGAAGACAGTTTCCTGATCAAGACAATCCCATCTCTACTGATTCTGGGGTGATTGTGACTCTTTAATCACATTCACCTCCCATCTTGGCTGGAAATGGGTTTCTATAATCTTGCATGTATTTCCATCATCTGAATTGCGATGTTGCTTCACAATGAGCAGTGTGAGACTACTGAAACTCCACCACTGTGAGATCCTTAAGTGAAAAAATAGTCCATCTCATCATTTTTTTATCTACTTTCCACCCATTCATTCACTTTTCTATTCATTAAACAAAGAAACTGCATGTCATGTGCCAGAAACTGTTTTAATGAGTAACAGTAAACAAAGTTCCTTCTCTCTTAGAGCATACAAGTTCATGGTTTGTATAGACAATAATAATTATAGGCTTTTTTTTTTTTTTTTTTTTTTTTTTTGGAGACTAGGTCTCACTATTTTTGCCCCTGGAACCACAGGCTCACGTTGCTCAGGGTACCGCGGACTCAAGCAATCCCCAGTCTTAGCTTCCCAGGTAGCTAGGATTACAGGTGCGTGCCACCATGCCCAGCTACTTTTTTGGAACTAGATCTCACTACGTTGCCCTGAGCGGGATTTGAACTGTGATCCCTGGTCCCCGCTGCAGCTTCCTAGGCTGCCGCTTACAGGCATGTGCCACCATGCCCGGCATATCGGCATAATTTTTTAAAATTAATTAATTAAATAATAAATTAAAATAAATATATTGTTCGATGAAAGATGTTATAAATATCCCAGCTGAGCTTAGCATATGTTGTAAGTTTATTGATTTTTTTTTTTTTTTTTTTGAAACTAGGTCTCCCTATGTTGCCCGGGGTTCCACAGACTCAAGTTGCCTGGGGTACCGCGGATTCAAGTGATCCCCCACCTCAGCCTGCCAGGCAACTGAGATTACAGGCGCCCATCACGGCGCCGATGCCCGGCTGCTTTTTTCAAGACCAGGGCTCACTGTGTTGCCCGGGGTAGTCTTGAACCCGTGAACTCAAGGGTTCCCAAGCCTCTTGCCTCACAGCACCTGGAGAACTGGCGCGCGTCACCACGCCCAGCCAAAGTTTATTGATTTAATAAATTTATCAAAAAAAAAAGTGCTAATAAAAGACGTTTTTATGGTCCTTTCTGCTCAATTCAGAATGGAAGAGCTGAATAGGACACCGAAGTCTAGGATAGGAGACACTTATTTCATCTTCAATAGCTCAGCTATTGAGAAGTTGAATAGAGTGAAACTAGAAGCACAAAAGAACCATAGAGATCATTCAGAAAGGAACATTTTTCCTTATTTGTCCTACCGTGGTACAGATTGCCCATGAATTTTCACTCTCAGATTTTTTTCATTCCTATGGTGACAGTTTCCATCATACCGGCAACACAGGAACTCAAAGTTTCCAGAGAATCTTTCCAATCATCATCATCATCATCCTATAACAAGCACGCATTTCATGCCCATCTTAAGTCACCATGGTACCATAACTGCCACTGTCCTTCGCCAGCCTGCTTCACCTATGTGTACATTATTGTTTCAAGTGCTTCTTTAAGAAGAAATGATATAGCACTCATTCCCACTTATAATGATTAACAAGTTTAACCTTTGTCAAATGAAGTAAAATACGAACTACAATTAACTAGCTAAATAACATTAAGCTGTTCTCCAAAATACTTTGACCTACAGAAGCCTCTCGCTTCTCTCTTAATATCTCTTTCCCAAGGATGGCCCTTAAATCTGAAAATAGTTTTTCAAAATGCAGTGTATTTGTTTCAGAAACATTAACAAGTTTTTTATTAAAGTGTTTAACCAAAGTAGATTTTTTTTTCAAAGTCTGTCTACAAAAGCACCGAAAGTTGGAAGAAAGCAAAAGCAATACAAGAATTTTGTACACAACTGTATCTTTTTTCCTTTCACTGTTGGAACAGTAACTAGTGATGTTTTGTTTGTTTTATGTATGTGTGATCTTATTCATCCCTGTAACACTGTTAAACTCTCAGAATCCATCCACTTCCACAACCACACTTCATATCTTTGCCATTTTCTACCTACCCAATATTCCTTTTCACCAGTGTGTAACTTTGCTCTCCTTTCATTTACACAAGATTTTGAAAGGAGGGAGTTATTTGTCTTTTAACTATGTACTCTCATTTAAATCTCACCTCATTTCCCCTTGTTCTCACCCACTTACCACATCTGCAGTTCACCCTTGACCTCCACACCTCCCCAGTCATTTCATCACTAACTTGGCTTTAGTCAGAAGAATGATTCACAAAATCATAAAACCTAGGGTGGAAGAGACCTTAAAAGGTCAACTAATTTAGCCTCCCAAAACTAAGTAGAAAAATCTGCTCTTATTTTTATTCTTTCTTCCCAAACTACATTGCAGTTATAAGAATAGACTCTAGCTTATGGAACTTCCTGCTTTGGTTATCTTTTCAACCAAAGTAGATTCATCTTTTCTCTGACACAGATTAAATACACTGCTATCAAGTTTAATCAATGGATTGTAGATGAGAAAAGTTGCAAGTAGACAATTGGTAATTCTAAAACCTAAAATTCTCTGAATATAAATTTAGTCACTCTGAAAAATGTTTAAAAGTGAGCATAATTGGGCAATGGGGGCATGTTAAAAAATTAAACATAATTATTTTGCTTAGCCCATTTTAATCCTTGGGATGTCTAAATATTTTTTTCTCAGAAAATAGACAATTCATCATAAAAGATATGAAAATGGCCCATACACATATTAAAAAATAATCACCCTCATACATATACAATAATTGTATGTCAATTACAATAAGATAACAGTTCACATCTATCTTTTGGCAAATTTTTTAAACAGGTATTGCTGGTAGGTGTACACAGAATATTTATGGAAAGGGATTTGCAATATCTAACAAAACTGCATACCTTTTGACCTAGTAACCCCACTTTTTTAATTTGCCCTGAAAATATACCTTCAACAACATAGATTTTATCTCCACAATATTATTTAGATTATTCGTTGTTGTGTTATTTAGCTTTTTAAATATTGGGAGAAACCAAAATGCCCATGTATAGGAGAGAATCTGAGAAAACGATGGTGCAGTGACACAATGGTTTGGTGTACAGTTGTAAAAAAAAAAAGAATGAGTAAGCGCTTTATAGACCAATATGGAATGCTGTCCAGGATATGTAAATAAATGAAAATAGAAAAGTATATCTATATTAGTTTTGTGTAAGTAAGAAGAGATATTTAGAAATTCTGAAGTATCTATTCATTCATGCATAAATAAACAGGCAAGATGAAAGAACAAAAATGCATGGTGAAAAATTACATTACATTTTACAAAATCTTAACTTGTGGAACCACATGAATTCTTTATATACTCAAGGAAACAAGGACTGGAGGCAAGAACCAAGAATGGGATATTAACAGAAACAAATAAGAACCACAAGAATAAGGAAAGAATAGCTAACTCAAATAAGTTAGAGTGGAATAGCTGGACTATATAACTTCAGGCTAAAAACAAAAAGAATTAAAGTAATTAAAATATCATTGAAGCCTAGCAGTGCTAGCTTTGAGTAGAAATTGGAAACATTAATATAAACTAGAGATTATACATTGTGTGTTGGGGGAGGAGGTGTTTGTGCATATACTTGCAATAATATAACTCTAAGTAAGGACACCTGTTCACTTACAAGACCAAAGAAGTTGGCAAGAAAACCAATATGTGAGTCTGGAATATCTTTTATGTAGCAGAAATTAAGGAACCTTCAATAAATTTATGGAGATATATCAAAAGGACAAAGAAACAAGCTTCAACAGCTTTTCACTTATCAAATATTGGCTATTTGAGCATGAAAATATTATGACATACTTTTACAAAATCCATTGAATAAAATAAGAATTCATGACCCCATAGTGATGTCCTTAAATTTAGGATTTATATTTGAAATATTTATATTTGAAATATAAATATTTAGGATTTATATTTGAAATATTTATATTTAGAATGTGCACAACTTTCTTTTTTTATCATTTTGAAAATCTAGGTGAAGGGTATAAAGAAGTCTTTTTAACTGTTCTTGCAACTTCTGTAAGTCTTAAATTATGTCAAATGTAAATATATTTAAAAAACTATTATGTTCATACTATTGACCCCTTCTACTTATTAGGCATTTATACATGCTCTCTACTCATTTGTTGTCCATTCTATAGTCATCAGCTATTCATCCTGGTAACAAAACTTATGGAAAGTGGACAATCATCTGATTTTGCTCTTATATAAAGCAGATATAGTTCCATTTTTTTAAACATTTTCCCATTCATCCTCCACACATAGTAGCAATTGTTATAGGTACATATGCTGTTCTTGTTATGTCATCTACCAAAAGTGGCACATTTAAGTCAATTCCAAGCTTTTTCTAAAGTAAACCTACGATTGTAAAGCAGGAAAATTTTTAGACACCTACAGAGTTGATCTAAGGAAAGCTAGAGAAGACTAAAGTAGATCCATTTGTATTTTTAAAAAGTAATTACATACTTGAAGATGGTTTCTGTGTACTCTATTTAATTGTGCACTATACCTTAGTAGTGCAAATGTGTGTAACTCAGTTGCTCACATCCATTTGTTTAGAAAGCCCAACAATCCATAGTGCCTCCACTTTATTTCCTAAAAGCCATATAGCCATGTGGGGTGCGGGGGTGAATGAAACAAATTAATAAGAACATAATAATTTAATATTACTCAGCAATTAAAAATGACAAATTTGATGAATTTATGGAAACCTGGATGTACCTAGAAGAAATCATTCTAGCAGAAACGAGCCAGACAGAAAGGGACAGAAACCAAATGGTTTCACTAATATATGGTCAACCAAATGAAACTGCACAAGGGGAGAATGGGGACCAGCTGGAGCGGGTGGGAAGGGGAGGTGG
>PVHY01019641.1:0-27028 GCA_004024945.1 Uropsilus gracilis | reverse complement strand
TAATCCCCCTCTCTTCCCTCTCTTTTCTTTCTTCTCTCTCCTCTCTCTCCCCTCCCTCTCCTCTCTCTCCTGCTATATTATGTTCTTACCTCCTCACTGTGGGCTGATATGCTTTTTTATCCCCTCTCTCCTGGGCCCAGGTGAGCCTACTTACACATGCAAACACCTGTGGGGCCACATGATCATGTTGAGGGCACAATACTTCAGATGCTGGTTCTACAGGCTAATGGAGGGGAAAGTCTGACCAACTCTCTTACCCTACAGCCTCCCTAAAAATTTTTTGAGATAATGAACTCTGAGGGTTTGGACAGTTGGTTCAGAGATTTGCTTTGTTCCTTTTTTCTTGACTCCTTTTTCCAGATTGTTGACTAAAATTTAAATGATGGGGGACATAAAACAACCAATTTTGTCACCAATCCTAGGGTCAAGCATCCTGTTTGTGGTGCCAAATGTAATGCAAAAGCATCAGGCTCCCCAATCTGTATAGGTTCTTTATTGGTTCTAGCAGTTACACAGACACATCAGGCAGAACAAGGCCAAGGCCAGGGGGGTCAGGAGGCAAGTGAGTCCCCCAGCCCTCCAGTAAGCTTCACACTCCCTCTCTAGGTGTTGTCTATCTGGTGTTCTCCTTACGCAATCCGTTCCATACTCATGCTCTCTGTACTCCTTGAGCCCCTCTCCTAGGCCCAGGTGTGCACAATCACACAAGCGCACACACTGGACTTCCAACCACGGGGAAGACATAATACCCCAGGTACTGGTTACAGGCTAATAGAGGACAAAGCCTGACTAACTCAAAAGTTATGTTCCACTGATATCTAGTGAGAGTTTTTCAAAAATACTGATGGACACTGGGATCAACCTCTCCTTCTCCATCACACACACAACACACACACACACATTGAACTACTTAGGATAGAGCCTGACACCTGGATTTTAGATGTGCCAGGTGAACTGATGTATAGTTAGAAATCCTTATATAGACGTATAACTGAAAATGAGTCAGCTTCCATCCACTGGATTTTTTATCAGAAAATGTCTGTACAGAAGTTAGAAGAAAGGCTATGCTAGTACATTCACTGTGTGTTAGTATAAAATGGGCCAAACCCTCCTTACTCATCCACTTTCACACTCTGGAAAAATGTTTTGAGATACAGCCCTTGCTTAAGTATTTTCTATGCATATAGTGCCACCTAGTGTCCAGAAGGATAGTTACATGCTGCTACCATCTCAAATGACTAAACCTAACAGATGTGGGAGTAATGAGCAAGAACAAATTTTCAGTAATGAATTGACTGAATTGCTCCCATTTCCTTGGGTTTTATGGCACAGATCAGGGTATGCAATGGCCAAGGGTTGTCTGTTTTGTAGTTTCTGCCCATTCTCTGAAAAGCAGATGCATAGCTCTGCCAGCTTGGAACACTTGGTGTAAAAATGACCACAGTGATCTGAAACTCACTGGGAATCTGGCCCAGAGGCTGTTGGGTAAGTGAGTTGGTCAAGCTTCTTCCTCCAGTATCCTCTAAGATCGGCACCTATGGCATTGCACCTTCCCCCAAGTTTGTAGACCTGGACCCAGTGGAGTGGGTTCACCTGGGTCTAGGAAGCAGCGATAAAGAGACAGAGTAACCGTAGGAGGGAATCGTAGAGAGGAGAGAGCACAGAAGAGATAATGGGGAGGAAAGCACAAGGAAAACGCAAAGGAGAATTAAAACTCTAGAGAGAAACTCAAGTGGCTATTTCTTTGCTGCCTATTTTTCCTCTGTTCATTATTTACATATTCTACGAAGATAGTTCCAAGGACTCCGCCTTCTTTAGCTGCTAGAACAGATGATGAAAAGACCTGGATTGGGGTCACTGCAAAACAGGTGCTCATATGTTTGGCATTCAGATCTTCATATGCTCTTATAATGACTGAGGGCCTCAAAGGGAGTTTGTTTGTGTAGGTTCCATTTATTGCTGGTCACTGTATTGGAAAGTAAAACAGAAAAGCTTAAAATATTTAGTCTTTTAAACATCAACAGTAATAAATACATTATGTGTTCATGTAAGTGATATATTTTCATTTAAAAAGACCCCATTTTAAGGGCCAGGCATGGAGGCTCATGCCTTTAAGCATCAGCCTATGAAGCAGCCGGAGCTAGGGATCGCGGTTCGAGGCCCTTAGCGAGCCCTAGTTCCAAAAAAATAACTGGGCGTGGTGGCGCACGCCTGTAATCCCAGCTACCTGGGAAGCTGAGGCTGGGGATTGCTTGAGTCTGTGGTACCCCAGGAAACGAGAGTCTGCGGTTCCACAGGCAAAAATAACGAGACCTAGTCTCAAAAAAAACAAAAAAAAAAGACCCCATTTTACAAAATGAGAAAATGACATTGTTTCACATTTTTAGCAATCTCTTTAGTATCTGGTTTAATAGACAGCAGGTAGGTTCTCACAACTGCTTCTCTATTCAATCTGTGATGGTATTTTTCTTTTCCTTTAAGAATAGGCAGAAGCTTTGGGCTCACACAGATAGGAACATATATATAAAGAAAGCATCTGGCTACCTGGAAATCCACCTTCAGGCAACTTCAGGTCCCATCCTCTCTGTTGACTTCCCTCACTAAGAAGCAAGGGAGGAGCCTGGGGCCCATATCCTGGGAACAATTGCAGGTGGTGAGAAGCAAGGTATTCTCAGAATAAACAAAGTATACTTTGTAACCATTTTAGGCAAATATTGGGCTCTTTTTAATAGTAGATCAAAACTAAACAAATTGTAATTTCTTAAAGGTTAATTGCAGGTGGCAAAGGCAAATAATAAAAATACCTCTAACTTCATGATTAGCTGAAAAGTATCCGGCACTCACCAAACACTGACAGCTACACTCACGCCAGACATTTGATGATGAAAAGCACACCTTTTAAGATTTTGTTCTTCTTTTGAGACACTTCTACCCCTCTAATTCCAGGAAGGTTTTTGGAGGAATTATAATGCCACTTATCCCATCTTTGACAATGGGAAGTTAACAATTCGGTCACCTGGGACTAGTTGATCAGCTGCCCTGTGTTTCCCTGATCATAACCTCTGCCCAAGCTACTCAGTGAGGGTGGGTAGCAGACCAGATCCAATGTCACCTGAAGGTGGATCTCCAGGTAACCAGATTCGCCCAATAAAGAACCAGTCACGTGGTCTTACTCTCTTTCCAGCGCAGATGAGAGCTGAAGCACAAAGCTCAAGATAACAACTAACTGTGGCAGGGCCAGACACAACAACAGGGAATCCCATTATTCTCTCTCTGGGCTGGCACAGGGGGTCGCCCTCTTTTTCACCTCTCTGGTGCTTTTCCTTCCCTACCTTTGCTTTGAACTACCCAGACGCTACCTGTCTCCCCACCCGGACTCCCATTGTGAGTAGCTGTTATTTCTGCAACAGAACCTAGGCATCCTCTGCTAGAAATTGCACCCAGAGTCTTGATCTGTTTTGTCTGAGGTAGCCAAAACCCTCCCCCCCCCCACCCCAGATGGTGTTGGGTTTCAAAGATGATCCCAAGAGTCCCAATTCCTGGCCACTGTGTTGGGTGCAAAGGGTATGTGGCCAATGAAACCAATAGAATTTCACTATTTGCAAAACTTCTTTCACTGGAAAGAAAGCCTTGTAGGGTATATGGCCAGGCTTTTTCCACCATTAGACCCTATGACCAGCACCTGTGATATTGCGCCCTCCCCATAATTGCACACCTGGCCCAGTGGGTGTGCTCATGCATGAGTGGGTTCACCTGGGCCTTGGAGAACCTAAAGGGGCAATGTTACCATGAGAGTTGAGCATGATAAGGCAAGCACAAGCCGGGCACGGTGGCTCGTGCCTGTAAGCTTCCGCCTATGAAGCGGCCGGGACTAGGGATCGCAGTTTGAGTCCCGGTCAGGGCAACACAGTGAGACCTAGTTCCAAAAAGTAGCTGTGCGTGATGGCGCACACCTGTAATCCCAGCTACCTGGGAAGCTGAGGCTGGGAATTGCTTGAGTCCGTGGTATCCGGGCAACATGAGCAAAAATAGCGAGACCTAGTCTCAAAAAAAAAAAAAAAAAAAGGAAGTAAAAGAGATAAGGCAAGCACAGAGAGGCCTGAAAAAGAATGTGATAATACCTGGAGAGGAGAGGTGGCTCCCTTACCTCCTAGCCACCTCCACTTCCAGCCCCTGATGACTAGCCTACTTGCTTACCTGCTTGCCATACAATTGGCCCAGCCTCCTTACGTGATGTGCCTGTGTACCTGATTCCCTGAGAGCATTAAAGACTGTAAAATCCACCAGGGGCTCCGATATATTCCTACAACTGCTGGAACCAATGAAGAACCTACCCAGATTGGGATGCTTGCTCTACTGGGATGCTTGCTCTCCAGGCCTCTTGCCCTTTTTCTGCTGGGTTGGATGTTAGAGGAAGTAGAGTGTGGATAGAGCAGCTTCCCTCCACCACAGAGAATGGGGGAAAGTGAAGCCAGAAAAGGGAGAACCCTGTCTCTGGTCCCCACTGCCCTCTGCTGGCTAACGCAGTTACGGTAAGTTCTGTTTTTCCGCTTTATAGTTGGGATGGGGAGTGTTTGCATTGAATTTAGATTCTCACCATCCTTTTAACCAGGTGCACCCTAACCGACACCACTCCCCTCAGCCTGCCCCCTCCATTTTAGCATATGCTCTCTGCTTCCCTTACTTGTGACCATTGAGGAAGCAAAGGTATTCAAATTGGGGCTCCTTTTAACTCTAACCTATTAAAATATACTATCCTCCTTTAAAATAGTAATGTTAAGTCAACAGAGATAGCAAGTATTTTCTGAAATGAGCAGAAATGTTGTACCTGGACCACAGGTAGGTATGGGAGGGAAAATCCCAAAACCACATCTGGAGCACATCTCTCCATCCCCTACCCCTAGCACTGAAGAAGTGTCTTTACCCAACTCTTGGTAATGACAGGCACTTAAATAAGATAAGGCACTTTGCTAAATAGTCCTATAAACTCAGAAAAAAAAATTTTTATCTGCTCTCAAGAGATTATGAGGAGCCAGCCCTCCCTGGTTACCAGGAAAACACATTAACTCAGGCTGAAAACGCACAGGCCCAGAGTAGAAAGCCAAAATGCTACCTGTTGTCTTTATAACTTAACTGCTTCTTCTGTGAGAATTTGTGGGCTGTTTTATTCCAGATCCACTGTGGGAAGCATCAAGCAATTTTGTTTCCTGAGTAATTTCCATTGACTTTAATGGGATTGAGACTGTCAAGGCTCTGTCTGCAGATACTTGTTTTCACTTTCTCTGGAGCAGGTTGCAGAACTGGCGCTATTCTCAATGATGCAATGTCTGCCTGGGTTTTCTGACAATAGTTTATAAATATCTATGTACATAACCACTTTGAAGTTTCTAGAATGTTAATATATCACTTTGTAACTAGTGCCCTTTTATGAAGCTAATGAAGTCAAGCCATCAGAAGAATAAGTTTACAAATAGAACTTTCATTGCTCTTATGTGACTTGGTGGCTCAAAAAAATGATTAAACAGTCAAACCACTGAAATTTGCTATAACTCCTTTAATACACAAATTGGAAATTAGAATTATGAGAATTGGATGTCCCAACATGCCTTTAACAGTAAGGGCTGTTCTGTTTTACTACTATATATATATATATATATATATATATATATATATATATATATATATATATATATAATATATGATTGCCATGTAAAACAATTCATGATGTGAATCGTGAAACAATTCACTCAATTTGGTGTAGTGTTTAATCCATTATAAAACATGTTTTATTTCATCCAGTTTCTTAACAATCTTTAAGTTTATATTTTAAACTTAAATTTTTTAGATAACAATCTTTATCAGCAAGGAAGAAACCTGACTTCAAGAGGCAAAGGGAGCTGTCCAGAGTGGTAGAGCTGGTCACCAGTCACTGTTAACTAATAATAAGGAACTAGAAAGTGGCTTGATTCACTTCAGCACTGCTGTCCTTTTCATTCCACCACACTGTACGGCTGAGGGAATTCCTTTAAAAAAAAAAAAAGAAGTGTTCATTACAGGCAAATATGTCTACCTCTGTGATTTCTTAAAGAAAATCCCTGGATGCCTCTTTAGCCTGTAGCTCTATGAATTTTAAAAGGATCTGGCAATATCGAAAAGCTCTATATACCTTCACTAAATCCCAAGGTGACAAGTATGAAATGCCTGTGTTCGGCAACCAGCCTGCCTCTCACTTCTTCCTATCATGATGGAATAAATTGGGATGAGAGGAAATTGAAACCATGGTTCCCCTCATGAATGTTAGGCAGTTATGCGTAACCCAGTTCCCTCGAGGTAGCTTTGAAACACTGGGAATCTGGAACTGTAATGCAATATACATGAGTTTTTAATTCATTAGATTTCTTTATTCCCTTCAGTAGTTAATTCTAAAAATCAACTGGGTTACAAGGGAAGGTAGAAACCCAATCATTCATTGAGCCTCTGCCATGCGCTGGCTCAGAAGGAAGCACTTCCAATTTGTCATTTTCTGTCCTCACATCTCCCTGAGGAAGGACTGGGGAGGCTGAAGTAATGTATTCATGACCACCACACTGGGACATGAGCTGGTACCCATTTTGACTCAAAAGCCTGTCCAAGAGCTTTCAGTTCCATGAGAGTAACCTCCTTGGGTTAGCAAACAAGACCTTTTATGACCTTGTCCCTTTGCTCTGATGCTCTGCACACATACACATCTCTGCCCCACCTACTTCTACTTCTGTCCCAGCTGTGTTCAAGAGGCAGCATATCTCACCCATTAACATGTCCTGGGCACATGGGCTGGTCTCCTGTCTCTCTCAGCCTTTGCATAGCATGTTCTAGCTCTTGGCAGTGTCCAGCCCCTCTTCTCATCCAGACCCCTGCTCTGACTTGGAGAACAGTACATATCTTTGGAGACCCAGCTCAGGCACCTACTAACCTGCAGAGTTTTCACTAACCCCCTCCCTGAGTATGCCTTCCTGTAGATCACTTCATTGTGGTTTAACTGTAACTCTGGTGGCAATGATGCATGGGCCTAGAGATTATTTCATATAATAATAACAGTTAAATATGTGCTAAGCAAATGACAGTGCCAACAAGCACCGTCCTTCTGGCAGATGGGCAATCACATTTACAATGACCAGCTCCATAAGGGCCAGGTCACAAGGGCAATTAGTCTTTGCTAAAAGAATGAAGGAGAAGGTACACCTATTCTTTCCTAAGGCAGTCATTTAAGCAGCTCCAGCCTTGGTTATATAAACCAATGTGTTCCTTTTTCACTTTGTTCTAGTGCTAATTTGGTAGAGTTCTCTCCTGCAGTCACAAAGGTACTTATGAAGCCCCAAAGGAGAGGGGAAGAGTTCAGCCAGGGCCACATGGCAGAGAAGAGGGTCAAGCCGGAGAGCGGAGACAGATGAGATGAGGGAGCTTGGGAAGATTCACATAAAGCAAGCTGAGAAGTGTGGACTTCTCATGACCCCTGAACACCCCATGAACTGTCCAACTACTACACCATTGCTCGCCGCAAGCCCCTCGGTCAGATGCACTCTCCACCCTCCTAGACCAGCTCCTGTGCCCCCTTTCTCCTATCTCCCACAGTGAGTCTGTTCAGGATATACTGACTCTCCTTCCCTGCCCTTCCATGCTCCAGTTACCTCCCCACCCATATCTCCTCCAAAGCCCAGTTGTGTCTGCTGTTGGCCACAAATTGTTTAATGCCTGTCTGCCCGCTAGGATGAACTATTCAGGATCACGGGCTGCATCCGCTCAATCTGTAGCTGTGCTGGGCTTGCTGCAGCTAATGGGCTCTTCCACTTAGAAGGTACCAAATCCATTTTGTTGAGGAATGAAAGGGAGAAAAATAAAGACCGAATTTTCCCAAGTTACTCATTGTCTATGTAATATTTGCACTGTAATCTTTGAAACAAGACAAAAATCTATTAGGTAGAAAAATCTTGAAATGATTTCGGTTGAGCATATGAATACCTGATGTTTGATCGTTTATTTTTAACCTATGAGAAAGACAATTTCATGTGGTTCAAACTAATCTTGATTTAATAGGAATGCTTTTGAACCTCTGTAAATATAATAAAATTATACTTGCTTCCACATGCTTAGTACACTATGACTATTCATCAGTAAGTTTATAACAGGACACCAAAATCCTGGCTGTGAAGGGTCAATCAGAATGATTTATCAGAGTAATAAAAGGGGCAGTTCCTTGTAAGTTTTCTAAGAATTGTTGACTTACACCATGGCAGGGGGAGGGGCTTGTGATGGAGGTGGGGGGTTGGCAGGGAAGGGAGCAGGGAAATCTGTACAAAATCCAAAATCACCTCACAGAGATAGATACCTTGAGAAATTTTTGCTAATTGGTTGAACCAATGGTGTGAAATAATTCCCCCATCTACACCAGGACTGTGCTCTGAACTTGCTAGAAGAATTAGAACTCATCAAGTGAAGCAGATATTAGAGGATTAGAACTCATCTAGTGAAGCAGATATACCAATATCTGCGCTTTCAGTGAGGCCAACTTGACCCCTTCTCTTGCACAATAATCATTCTGCTTTAGTCTCCAAGGCTGCCCCACAATCAGTCTGAAGCCTGGGCACAAGGGGAGCGAGGGAGGGAGGAAGGGAGGGAGGGAGGAAGGGAGGGAGGGAGGAAGGGAGGGAGGGAGGAAGGGAGGGAGGAAAGGACTCTGAAAAGAAGGAAAGTAAAGGCAAAGCTGGTATGAAGTTTTGTGTAGAGAAAGCCATAGGTTAAAAATACTATTTCCAGAATCACTGATGTTGTGGGGAGGGGGAATATTAATTGAGTTTCAGTAGCTGTGTTCCTTCTACCCCGTGCCAGGGTGCCTGACATGTGAATGTGAGTTCTGTCACACTGAAATGTTGAGAGCACAAGTCTTAGGTGGGTATCAGAACAGGCCTTCACACAGCTGTAAGGTATAAATTTGATTTTTAATTTGCTGGGACTTACATTACCTATACAGTTGGAAAGTACATGTAACAGCATGGTATTTGTGTGAACTTTGTCAAACAAAGGGTACCATTTTCATGATCAATATGTCATGAAAGATTTGTTCTCGTAACTTTGGTTTCATATGTTGTTTATGTTGTTATTTATTGATCACATAAGACCGCAGTAAAGGACATAAACATGCTGTTCCTAGGACAAAATAAATCCTCTTTTGGATTCTCCCCTGAATGAAATCACTTCTTTTATGCTTAGGAAAGAAGCGAGCTTTACAAAGGATATATAGTTTAATATTTTTTTAGCATGTAAAGGTAACAATTCTTTGTAAGTGAAGAATCCTGCTAATAGGTTTCAACCTTTAGGGCATTTATTTTTTCCATCACAGAAAGACGTGTGTAGGTGCTTTCAAGATTAGCTGGGACCAGTGGTTTCACCGTGGACCAGGACTCTTCTCATGCCCCCTCTGCCAGTCACACCATCTGACCTGCACTCTCCATTTGCCCAATATCTGCTCTATAAGATCACAGACATCAAACAACCATGTCCAAAGTAGAGGACAAGAAAGGTGACAGCAAAAAGGGGTTTCTCCAGTCCTCCCTACACAAGTCTTTCCCCAGCCAGCTTTCCATCCTATCTAACTGACCAGTGTGGCTCCTGATCCTTCTGTGAACCTGACATGGACAAAAGGAACAAGACTCTAACTCCTGTAGACGAAGCTTGATTAATTCTCTGGATCTGTGCACATTGCTGCCCAAATCAAATCATGGTCCTGTCAGCAAGTGAGAAGAAGGGTAGGCAGCTGTGGGGAAGAGGCTGAAGAGGCTGTGTATAAGTACCTGGTTTGGAGGACACACATGTGAACACCCAGCTAGGATCCTCAGAGTTGGAGAAATTTTTCTTCTGCCGCTGGGATAAAAATTCTGTCACACCTCTGACTTTTGTAGCTTATAGAAAGCCCTACTAGCACTTTAAATCTGAAATCATGAACTTGTTTAATAATTAGAATTCTCAGTCCTGGATAACCTGAAAATCCAAACTAAGTATAGAGTTAGGTCTCTCTTCCCCAGACATGGAGACAAGAGAGGATGGCTGTAGCCCTGTGAGGGATGGTGACCACTCATCTCTTTTTCCACTCTTCTCCAACTCACTCTATATGAACAGGCTTCACTGGCAGGCATACTTGTGGATTCTTCAGAGGTTGCTCTACCAGACACCCTCAAGAGCAGTTGTCATAACGTGGGTGGGTTTCCATATAACACCTAAAACAGACTGTGAAAGCGTGAGTAAATATGGTGGACTATGGTGGCAAGCAGTATTTTCACAATTTCACATTTTCATGATGTTACCAGGCTCACATTCATGAACTGTGGCCATTGGCATTCTGGGGTGATGAGGGAGGACAGCCAAAGGCCCACCTTGGTAACACACACATGCCCCCAGCAGCCACTCCCCTCAGCCCCTGCTTTTCCAATTATGCCCTTCACAACACAACTCTTAACCTTCTAGGTGACCTTGGGGACCTGAATTTGAAAAGCTCATAGAAATCCCTCTCTGCTATGTGAGCCAGTGTTAGGCCATAGGTAACATTTACTGGCAGTGGTTACTCTGAGGTGGGTGGAATTGTTGTTTCTTCTAGTCTCTCCCCACACATCCCTAACCATGGGACATCTCATCTTGGATTTGTGTGAGAGCATCAGCTTCAGTCAAGTATCCCTCTGTTATTGCAGTATCTCTCTATTATCCCTCTATTTGGTTCCAGTAGGGTACACACAGCTGAGCAGCCCTGAAGAACACAGTCAGGCATCCTCTCCCCATGTTCCTTTTATTATCTTGCTGTGACTCTGTGATTTTGGGGTCTAAGAGTGGTGAACTGGTTTTCACTGGATCCTTGGACTCTCCGTAAGGGGGGATTGAATTCCATATCTATTCCTAAGCAGAGACCTTCATTGACAGCATTCTGACACAAAGTATGAATTACATGTTTTTGCTGCAATACTGTGATATCCCCAAAAGGTTACTGGAGTCCTGTAGTGCTACAGGTTTTCTCAACAAGTGACCTCAAGCTAATAGCATTTCTCATACAATCTTGTTGGCTATACTCTTCCAGTTATCAGGTAATAAATAGACCTACCGCTGCACTCTCCCCACAAATCCACTGTCTGTAGTCTGCTGGCCAACCAACTCAGAAAGAAATGAGATTTTCCACATTTTCCAAGTAAAAGTTAGAGCTACCTTGTTTGACAAAAATTTACATTTTCACTCAGCCACCAAAGCAGAGGTATAGTGACTCTCTTTCCTTGAAGTTCACAACTCCTGTTTCCCCTTTGTACTGTGGATGAAACGATGTGAACTCTAACCATCGGAAAACTGAGACATGGTGGACATGTTACCTTTGCCCAAATGCAAATGGGTCAGCAAGAATTTTAATAAGATCCTTGTGTTTATAAGCATGTATTGTTGAATTCATCCTACTCTCAGCTGAGGAGTCTACAGAGGAAACAGGGGATTTTCTCTGTGAATGTGGCTATAGGAACAGGAGAATACGCTGAAAGGAACCAATTGTAGTACTAAATGCATATGGAAATCTGATCAATCTAACTGTATCTGCCAACCTACAGTACCAATATTCAGTTAGAGTTTTTAAATTGAAAAACAAGATAAAGAATATAGTAGTTTATAAGTGTTCCTGAATATGTTGGACTTGCTATGCATCATGGGTAAGGCTGGTTTGTCTCCATTGTTGTTTTGTTCACAGTTAGGGTATTTTCAGCACTTATCCCAGGTCTTTTGGGATATAATTATGTTTTTCTCTTGAACTATAATTTGGCTGCAACAACCAGAAGAAAAAGGTTTATGCAGGATCAGAACTGACAATTGGGAGGCTGGGCGCTGACATTCCCCTTCTGGCTGACAACTCTGCGGCTCCTAGTTCATAAGAAAGCACTCCAGAGAATGGTTACTGAAAGGAATTGCAGCTCTTACCTGGATATTATTTTTCCATCATGGGAGTCAGTTCTTCCTGGTGGAAGTGTTTTATTTATGTTATTTCTTCTATTCAGTGTTTAAGTCAGCAGATATTTATTATGCACCCCTGGTACTGAATATGTGGTGCCGTGGGGTAGATTTTTTTTTTTCCAAGTATACTTTGATTGACAAAAAAGTGCTGTATATGTAAAGAATTAAAACTCAAGGTGTAGTTGACTTAGGATTGATCATGATAATAAAACCTAGAAGTGAAAGAAGGGCCTTTGGGATGTTAAGGAGAGTCTTGCAAACGAAATGAGATTTAAACTGTGTGTAGACTTGGGAAAAGCTGGGCAAAAGGGAGTTGGCAGGAATCAAAGCCGTGGAGGTGGGAAATGCCGGGCTGTTTCCCTTGTGTTGACCATAAGTTACTATTTACATTAGAGTACTAACCACTTCACTATATCCCCAGACTTTAAAAAGTATAATGAAACACTGTTTATTTTTCCTGTGGGTCTTGGCCCCCACACTAGCTCATTGTCTTTCTGAACAAATAGGCTTTCCCTCAGAATCTATACTAACTTTCTTCTTAGGAAGAAAACCTGGGAGAGAATGGCCATGCCCCCTGGGATCAGGGAAGAATTCTGTGTGATATTTTCCTATTTCCTAATTTTCTATCTCCTAATTCTGCTCAGATACCTAGACTTGAGATTCAGAATATACCTTTCTTCTCTTCTAGTCATAATTCCTCTCCTTTCTTTAAAGCATGCCAAAATGTCTTCAAGTATCCTCATCAGAAACTAATAACTCTGGAAATGTATAAAACAAATACTGTACCAAGACCTGATATCACAAATCTTATTTGGTCCAAGCCACAGTTTCCAAACTATCCAAGAGTGGTATGGTAGTTTCACTGCAGAGATGACCACTGAAAAGTTTCTCCCACATGTGTGTGTGAGCTGTTCTTCCACTAAGGTAGAGTCCACCTCTTGCCTTTGGTTGGATTCTACCTGCTGTTAAGGTAAATCCAAGTAACTTTCCAAATGGTTGCATCAGTTTCCATTTCTATCAGCAATGTGATAGGGTTCCTCCTTCTCCACAATCTCTCTGACATTTATTGTTAGAGTCTTTTTCATATGCCCCATTTTCTTGGGTATGGCACAGTATCTCATTGTGGTTTTGACCTGCATCTCCCTTATTGAAATCAAGGAGGAACATTTTTCCATATATCTACTAGCTTTCTATGGTTTGGTTACTTTTTGTTGTTGTTGCTACTGTTGTTGCTGTTTTATTGACTACACACACACACACATATTTACATCATTGTGTACCCTGAAATTTTCCCACCACCATGTCACCAGTGAACCATCATTTTAACCTCTTGTGCTCATCCCTCCCAATTTCATCCTCCTTCCCACTTCCTTGCTGTATGCTTTTAGTTCTTCTGTCAGATTGATAGTTTTAACTTTTTTGTTCTTTTTTTTGTTTTCCCTATATCCCACACATAGGTGAGACCATTTGTTTTTTTTTCTTTTTCTTTCTAGCTATTTCTGCTAGCATGATTTCTTCTACTCCCATTCATGTTGACACAAATGACATAAGTTTGTCTTTTTGATTGCTGAATAATATTCCATTGTGTAAATAGACCACAATTTTTTGATCCCTTTGTCTATTTGGGGGCATTGGGGTTGTTTCCATATTCTGGCTATTATATGTAGTGCTGCAATAAACATAGGAGTATAATTGTCATTTTGAATTAGTGTTTTGGTGTCTTTTGGGTAGATTCTCAGAAGTGGATTTGCTGGATCAATTGTTAGTTCCATTTTCTATAGTTTGAGGGTCCTCCATACAGCTTTCCATAATGGCTAGATCAGTCTTCAATCTGACCAGCAGTGTAAAAGTGTTCCTTTTTCTTCACATCCTCGCTGACTTTCTTGATAGCCTCTTTGGTGAATTTTCTGTTCAGATCTGTTGCTCATTTATTAATTTGATTGTTTAGGTTGTTTTGTTGTTAAATTTAATAAGTTTTTTAATATATAACATGTATATTAACCCCTGTTCTTTGTGTAATGTATGACTATTTTCTCCCATTCCATAGTGTCTTTTTAATTTACAAATATTTTCTTCCACATGTAAAACCTTTTTGACTTGCAGTAATCTTAATTGTCTATTTTTTGCTTTATTTTGCTTGCTACAGGGGTCAAGTCTCCAAAATAATCTTTAATCATTGCTGTAATGAAATGCATCAACAATGTTTTTTATAAAAATAATGATAATTCATTTTGTAATCGATGAATTCAAACCACTTAACTTTAAGCTGATTATTGAGACATAAATAAATGTTTATTGCCATTTTTCATTTGGAATTTTTTTTGGCTTAATCTTCTAGAGCAAAGATTTGGTTAAAATTTGGTTTGTCTTTTTTTATTTTGACAGCTTCCTTTTGTGTTCTGTGTAGGCTCCATTTTCATGGTCTTATGTGTCACTTCTATTGGTGTTTGTTAGAAAGTTATACTGAGGTTTGTGTATGATGGGTTATAGTTGTCATTTGTTGGATGATTTGATCCTAGATTCATTTTGGTGGATCATACTTTTACTCTCCTCCTTTACCTCCATAATGTATAATTTAGGTGTCTGTTACCTCTACGTAATTTTTTGTTGTTGTTGCTTTATAAAAGCCTTCTTGATGTTTCTTTCAAGTCTGGATTTGTGGTATTTCCAGTGAAGGTTTTTATCTTTCCTTTTATCTTGAATGATAATCTAGCAAGAAAGTATCCTAGATGGGAAATCTTTTTATTTGAGTACTTTAAATATATTCTGCCATTCTTCTTGCTTGTTAATTTTCTACCAAGGGGTCCATGGACTATCTAGTAGGAGTTCCTTTATAGGTTTTACTTTCTCTTTATGTGTTTAGTATTCTTTCCTTGTCGTTAATTTCCAATGATTTAATTAGAGTGTCTTAGAATACATCCATATGGTATTGTTTTATTTAGAAGTATTTGTGTTACCTGGATCAAGATGTCTGGTGTTACTTCGTCTGAAGCAGTTCTTAACGATTAGTTCTTTAAATAAATGTTCCATGCCTTTCTCTTTCTCTTCTCTTTCAGGGACTAAACAGTAAATATTTATTAAGCCTTAAGAAATTAGAGGAAATTGATGACATGTTGCTTTTGCTTAAAAATTAAATAGACTGATTATTATATATAAGGTATAGGTTTTAATTATCATTTTAGTACCAATTTCAGTGTAGACTATGACTGTTTTCATCCTACAATGGGAGAGTTGGTAGTCCCCAAAAGACAGAGAACATAAAAACCATAAAATATTGCCCTGCAAACCATACAGATATGTATTGTCACTTTAAAGTGCCTCTTGACCTGAGAATGAATGGGATTTCTGAGTTGTTCATGGAGCTGTATGCTCTGATGAGAGTAGCAACTGCTGCATTCATAACCCAAATATAATCTCTCATATTGTGAAGACATTTTGGTCAATGAGGAACTTCATAATGATGCAATAGTCTCAACAGGCTATATACTGTATAGTTTAGGTATGTAGTAGGCTCGACCACCTACTTTTGTGTAATATATTCTGACATTCACACAATGGCAAAATCCCCTAACATGGCATTTCTCAGACTACATCTCTGTTTTTCAGTGATGTATGTGTGCAGACACTGACTGTGATTGCTGTTTACCTGACTTTAAACAAAATCACACTTGGGAATGTTTATACCTCTTCCTTTTCTCTATCTCCAGGGAAAATGGTCAAGAGCCAAGCTCAGTTTGTAGTTAGTCAGTTTTCATAATAAGTTCCATGAAGTGGTTTCCAGGCTCTTCCCCAGAGGATGTAGGCAGTTTTAGAAATCCAGGGTGTGTATTTTACTGTCATTTAAGGTTTATCTTTAAGGCAAATAGGAAGGTTCATTTTGTCTGTTTGCAGTGCACGTTTGTCTGCATGTGAACTTGAAAATGCATTCTCCTATTTAAACACCATGTAACCCAAGAAGAAACAGTGAGAAGGTGGGGGAGTATGAATGGGTTGTTAAGGAATTCATGATCAGAAGTTTAATTTCCCCAAAGATATCAAATCCTCAACCCTAGATTGTCTAAATATTACCTTATTGGTAACAAGGGTCTTTGTGAATGTGACAAACTTAAGATTTTGAGATAAGAAGATTATCCTGGATGGTCTAGATGGGCCCTAAACACTACCACAAGTGTCTTTATAAGAGAGAGGCAGATAGAGAGGTCAGCCCGTGTGAGAGTGGAGCACAGAGTGGTTTGAAGGAGCTGGAATAACATAGCCACAAGTCATGAAATGCTAGCAGCCACTGAAAGCTGGAAAAAACAAGGGACAGATTCTGTCCTGCAGCCTCCAGAGGGAGAACAGTCAGTAGTTTCATCCCTGAGAAACTGATTTCAGACCTCTGACTTCCAGAACTATGATAAAATAATTCACATTGCTTTACATCACCAGGTTTTTAGCCATTTGTTACAGCAGCTACAGGAAGCAAGTACAGTTGTGTTCATTAAATGAATAGTATGTGCTTGACTTCAGTGTTCTGTCTACCATAATGAGAGAGAGTGTGAGACAGAAGCAAGTGTCCCCTACTCTTTCTTTATCCATATAGATAGTAAATAATACAAGTAACTGAACTGGGGCTGAGGGTGAAGAGGTAGGAGCCTGAGAAAGGAGAGTCAGCTAATTGATGGTGAGAGACATAGAAGGAAAAGTTATGGAAGTTTTGTGGAATAAGGGGACAGAGATTCCTGCTCAACCATCTCCCTTCAGTGCTTTGTCTTCCCCCACAGCACGCAGTCTCTCAACCTGTTCACTCTGTGCTTAATGTCTGTCTCTCCCTACAGGATGACATAACCTCCACATGGTAAAGGGTTTTGTCTGTTATTTGTCTATTAAAGGGTTTTGTCTATTATCCCTGTTGTTCCCAATTTTGAGAACAGTCCTTGGAATGTAACAGGTACTCAGTAAATAGTCAACACATGAATGAGATCAAAGGAGATAAGGTTCTGGATTCATTACAATTTTGTAATTCCATCAGAACCTCAGATTAATACTGTGATTAAATATCGTATGAAGACACTCCATGGCAAGATGTGTACAGAAACATCCAGAAATAATTCTTAGTGCTTTTTTTTAAAACATCCACTGATTGAGAAAATAACATAGCTGATAAAATACTTCTGTGAATTCAACAGTGTCTTTCAATAGATTTGCATTTTTCATGACACAATAATCTCTATTTTCAATAACCATATATATCAGGAATGACTACTAATGGGGAGAGGGCTGTTTTCACTCCAAATATAGATACTTCTCTAACCACATAAAATAACTATGAACCCCTGGGATCAATAGCCTAAAGTTTCAAAGTTACAAGCTAACCCAAACAAGGAAACTGGGGTGTAAAGGCACTCTGTGATTGACAGAATCTAATACTAAGCAGATTAGTAGAGTCTAGTACCAAATTAGGATCAGAGACAGGACTAAATACAGGTTTGTGCTTTCTGATTCCCATCCAGGTACTATTTCAGTGGTCACTATTCAACCTCTCCCTAGACTTCCTAGAAGTCATTGCTGAAGCAACCAGCATGTGATATGGGACTTGAATTAGGCTGAGGGTACCTCCCCATGAGGGTCACACCTCTGATGGAGAACATCGGGCCAGTTGGACAAGTTTGGGCATAGGTTCATGGGTATAGGGCCCCCACTGCCTAGGAGAGCCTCCTTAGAAGGCCCTCACTTGGCTTAATGTACTGTGGTTACCTTCTTGAGAGTCTTAGTTTTTTAAAGGGGCATGCCTTTTCATTTTGTACTGGGTCCTGCAAATGATGTAGCCAGTTCTTTTTGGACAAGTCCCTGGATTGAACTGCATTTTCTTTCATTTTTTTTTTCTTTTTCTTTCTTTTTTTTTTGGTTCCTGCTCTTATTCTGGAGATCAAAGCTTCTCAGAATTTAACAGGCCAGTCACTCTGGAATGAAGAGAACTGGTTTCCCAAGAGTGGGGCCAGGTAGGGTAGAGAGCACAAAATTTAATGAGGCACTCACTCTCAGGGCTATGTAGATGCAGGGTCATCACCTGAACATGAGGACCCCTTAATCTTTGTGCCTCAGTTGCCTCACTATTGTTCTACTTTATAGTACACCTGCACCACACCTGTTTCACACCCACAGTCCACCTGCATGATACCTGCATTCTACCTGTAACATCATCCATGTTCCTGCTTTCTCTGGAAATGAGTGTGTACCTTTATGGTCTCTGACTTTTCATCAGTGAGATCAGGTGGCACACAGAAACTTACCCTATTGATTTTTTTCTTAGATTCTTCTGAAAGTGTTCTTTATTTGTTCGGTCTTTGTTGAGGGAGAATTAGATTTCCTCTTTCTCTGCAAGGCAGGTCATGGCTGGCTGATGCATGCTCTGTTGTTTAAATGTAACTTGATATATAGCTGAACTGTCAATACCAATGAAGCCATTTATGGAAAGGGTGAAAGAGTAGATGGTGCTGGTGGCCACATTCATTGTGTGCCCCGAGAATAAGAGCAGCACGGTGTGAAGTCAGAAAACCTTGGTTATCATCTTTTCTCCACTGTTTATTTGTGTGTGACCTGGGACAACACTTTGTGCCCTCTTGGCCTCAATTTCTTCAGCAGTAAAATAGGCATAGTCAAGCTAGCTATGGATCTAATGAATGAATGTATCTGGATTTGCTTTGTAAATTATAACATACTAACTGGTTATTTATGCTGTTATTCATTCAATCTATGGAAAGAATGTTGTTTTGCAAGATGTGTCCGTCTGAGTTGCCACCTGTTGTCCACCAAGGTCAAGGGTGAATTCCACAACATCACATGATATGAGTGAGACCTTGGAATAGACTTTATTGATAAAAGGATGAAGCTACCAAATCCAGAGCCAGCTAGATAAAGAAGAAGAGAAGCCTGACTAAATAGATTTGTGTTGCAGGGAGGAACCCACCCCATCTCCACTTATCTCCTTTTTCACGGGGCAAGTGTGAGAGCAATTTTGTTAGTGGGGAGATAATGAACCTACTTCGGCACCAGGCAGTCTGGATGTGGGTGCCAGCTGTTTACAGGAATTATCAGGGAATGCAAACTGTCTGCACCCAGGGACCTTGGGATCCAAGAAATGTTAGCCTGGGGAGGGGAGAATGCACCACTTGTCCCTTGGGAAATGGAGTATAGGCACATCTCCCCAACTGCAAGACAGAATAAAGTCACCCTCCCCCAACTCCCAACATAGTTCCTTAGCCAGATAATCTAGGATGAGCACATGGGGACATTTTTAGATACTGCTGCTCCTTCTATGATAGGACAACTATTACCTTTTGGACATAAAGATCTTCATGCTAAGCCCAATATTAAAACCTAACGATCATGTCAGGGTTCATTACTGGCTGGCTTAGATCTGCAAGAGAGATCAGGATCTACCCAGGTACCCAGGACAAATCCAGGCCCATCCATTGATGGGCTATTTTAAGAAGATTCTACAAAATTTTACAAGATTCACTTGATGCAACCTCTGTTAATTCCTGTAACTAAACTTATTCTGCTTTTCCATGATTGATATTGAGACCTTATCTATTCACAATGCTGCCGTTTGGGAGTCCTTCCTGAGTGCAAGTGCCCCAGCAAGAGTTTAGTCCAGTTATGGGGTGCAGGTTATGCAAGGAGCAAATCATAATATCACAGTGTATGTTTTCCACAATATGCTCTGGAAACAGTGTAGAGCAATTAATTTTATTAGAGAGAGGTCGGGACACTTCAGAAAAAAAATCTGAACTGTACAACAAAGAATAAGAATGTTGTAAGACAAAGAAAGAAAAGGGTATGCCTGATATAGAAAACATTGAACATGATTATGGTACTCAGGTGAGATAATAACTGAAAAGTGCTGAAAATAGTATATAGCACATAGTAGTTGAACAGTGAATGGCATAGAAGTTGAAGTTCAGCAGAAATAGTTTCATGTTCAAGAAATTTCCAATACCCAGTATGGCTAGAATATGGGAAGGGAAGGTCTGGAAATGAAACTAGAGCATTCTAATCAGTAGTAAGATAATGACTGTCCTTTTCATATCCCAGGAAGACCTTGGACAAATTCCCAGTTTTTAGTAATGTGGAATTAGCAGTAGCAATAATACTACTACCAATAGATTCATATAGTTAAAGCCAGATGAAGTCTCTGAGATCACCTAGTCACTTCCCAGGGGAAGGTACTCAGAAAGAAAAATCATAGACCAGAAATCACCCTGCTCCTGGGGACAAAACTTAGGCAAAATCCAAGTTTCCTGACATCCTATTTAATGTCTGCATGTCTTTCCCCACCACTACAGGAACTCTGGGATTCCAGTTTTAAAATGGGTACCATTGTTCGTCATTTGCTGATACTCATCTTACAAATATTATTTTTAAAAGGTCAAAACATTCAGTCAACTTGGCGGGCAAGTAGCAGGGACAGGGGCGGGGAGGGTGTCAGGTGTCCTTTGATTGCTATTGGAGGCAAACAATGCATTTCCACCCTGAGAGCACCGAGCAGCGCATCGGTGGTACCTTGTCTGAGGCCTGTGGTTCATGGGCTCACCTGGCTGTATGTGGGCCCAGTCCTTCACTTGTCCACCCTCCCCCTTCACCTGACATTAAGAACAGCAGTGACAGCCGTAGGTTCAAAGCAAGACTAGCATTTGCCATCTCAACCAGACTATTGGAAAAGTTAGAAGAGTTTTTGGGAAAAAGGGTCCATTCAGCAGGTTTCAGGGGAGAGTCAAAAACCAACAAAACAATAATAAGAATTCTATCATAATAATGACTCATTGAGAGTCAGACCAGACTTATGCCCAAATATGTTTTCTCTGGGTCAGCAGGGTTAGCACCCAGAGCCTTTTTTCTTCTTTCTCATCTAGCAAAGTCTTGCTCCTCCTCCAAGGTCCATCTCACTGCCACTTCTTTTTTGAAGACTTTTCTGACCTTGATCTTCGAGTACATCCCATCTGCCTCTCTAAATGAATCCTTTTTTCTACCCTATTCCTGGAGCACTTTGTACCAACCTTTATTACAACTCCTGTCACATTGTTTTGGGATGATTTGTTCAAATAAATATCTCCTCAATTAGACCAAATATTTACCCCTTCAAAGTCGATGCCCAGGACTTATTAACCTTTAGTTTCCTGCCCCCTCCATCATGCCTGGCTTAGCGTATCATAGACATAATAGAGAGATGAGGGGGAGCAAAGAATAGGAGAGAGGAGGGCTTATTCTGGACTGAGCACAAACTCTCTGGGAAAAGTGAAATCTTGCTTTGCCCATCCATGCCGTTAGTACCGAATGCCCAAATCCATGGAAACAAATCTCTCAATGTGCATGAACTTCACATGACTTATTTCTCTGAAATGTTTTGTGACTCTCTTCCCCTATGCTGATGTGTAGATCTGAGCAGAGGCCAAAAAAATCTGCATTTTTTACAAGCATTCCAGGGGCTATTTCTTTCAGGGGATCTGCAGTTATTTTTATAGAGCTCTGATCAGCAGCTTCTAGAAATATAGACAAGGAAAGGGCCACGGGAGGGTGCAGACTCCAGTCCAGCATGCTTGCTGGACTGTAGAGGGCACTCCACAGCCTGCTGTTTCTCTTACAAATCACAGGGATCTGAAAGATCCTAGGGGAAAGCCCATATTCAGGCCGGCTCACTCAGTTCAACATTACAAAGCAACAGCCTGGGTATACCTCTTGCTGCAGAGTATTTACTAGAGTTTTACTTGCTTTCACTTCAGTCTATTTATTGTCTTACATTGTTGTTCCATTATGGACAGGTGTAGTTCTGGCAGCTCTCCCAACACCCCAGCACCCAAGACCTATCTCCTCTGTCCCCTGTGCTGTTCCCTCCTCTGTTTTGATTCCTCCCACTTCCCTGCTGGATGCCTTAGATCTATGGTCAGCTTTCAAGTTCCATCTTTTTCTGATACAGGTTGACCTGTATTTCACATGTAAGTAACTGTCTGCATTGAACCATCCTTTACTCCAGTTACAAGGGAGCACACTGTTCATGATGCCAAGTATAGTCCAGCCACCCCAAATCTAGGTAGGTCCTTTGCTGGTTCTAACAGTTACACAGACACACCAGGCAGAGCCAGGGCCAGGCCTGGGGCCTGGGAAGCAGGCGAGTCCCTCAACACCCCTGGAATCTTCACACTCATTCTCTGGCCTCGCTCTCTCTGCTTGTTCTCTCGCATGCTCTTGCTCGTTGTACTCTTTCATCCTGGGGTAATGCTTCCCCTTTACCACCACCTCCTAGGCCCAGGTGAGCCCACGCACACATGTCTACACCCAGTGGCTGCACAATCATGTGGAAGACATCCCACAGGTGCTAGTTATATACACAAATGGAAGAAAAGCCTTACTAACTCAGTTACTCTACAGTTATACAATTCAGTATTTGTCTTTTTCTGGCTTATTTCGCTTAGGATGATCCCCTCCAGCTTCCCCTGCGTTGCTGCAAATTTGCATGAGTTTCTTTTTGATTGCTGAGTAGTATTCCATGGCATATATGTACCACATCTTCTTGATGCATTCATGTGTTTGGGGGCCTTTGGGCTGTGTCCATATCTTAGGTAATGTAGGTAATGCTCCCAGACCTTTGACACATTAAGGACATATCTGAATAGTTTTCAGTTCTAGTTCATTAATTGATTCTCCTAGGCTGTGAGATATCCACTCAGTGTCCTAATACTAAGAATGGTCTGGCTCAAGAACCATAAATGAAGCTCTGAACTAGAAGAGCTCCAACAGAACAGAATTTGGGGGTCAGTGCCACTGTCTGAGCTAGTACTTCCTAGGCTCACTGGGCTCTCCCGCTGGCCAGCCATCCTGCAAAGCCTCAGCAGTAAGAGCACATGTCTCTAGTCAAGACATATGCATTCTGGAGCTGCTGCATGCACCCGTATCCCTCCCTGTACTCAGAGCTGAATAATAACAACAGCTCTGTCACTTCCTTGAAGGGCCTGTTCCCAGTATTCTCAGCATCCTGTGGCCTTCTTTGAACACGTCCCAGGCCTCAGTCCACCGGGGTGGGTCCCAGAACTAAATTCTACCTGACAAGTGCTGAGCAGCGCATCACGTTCATTCACATAATGAAGTATATCTGCTTCCCAGAAGACGGCCATTTTATAGTTCTACTCATTAAGTCACTATAATTATACACACATGTGCATAATTGATTTTAATTTTCACTGTGAGGTAGCTCCAGGTTACAACCATGAGTGGCTGGCTCCCTTTATTTAGCAGTTAAATGAATATCAGGAGACAAACACGAGAATTATGAGAAGTCAAGAGTTGCATGGGGCAACTTTTAAAGTGCTTGGCCATCCTGACCTGTGGTTCCCATTCAGTGCATGAAAAGTCAGACCTTGCTTCTTTTGTATATGACCCTGATTTTCCTTCTCTCTCTATATTTTCTCACCCTCTGCTGTGCCATGTAATTTGAATTATAATGTCAGAGCAAGATGTCCTGACTTTGAAGACTCGTGCAATTGTGGTGAGGCCCAGCCTTGCCTCAGTGCTGGATTATTCCGGCATGATGCTTGCCCATGACTCAGCAACCTCTGCTTACATGCTAGCATGTATTATTTAAATCTTCCCTTTGACTCTACCTAAAGTTTATAAACAAATGGTATGCAATGCAACAATTTCCATTTTCCACTAAAAAAATAAAAAACAAAACTTTCGTATGTTATACTCAGTTATTCCTTGTTAACTTTTTAGCATCCAGGCTCCTTTTATTATGTGTCACAAAAGGCAATGATATCATTTTTTCAGTTTTTCAGTTTTGTCAATGACATGCAAATACGATGTGTAGTTGTTTTCACTAGCTATGATTAGGGGGGTTTGTTATATACTTGCAGCATAAGTCTCTTCTTATCTTTAGGTAGTGGAAGATTGTAGAAGTAGTGGTTATTTTGACTATGTTTGAGACTCCAAATTATGAGATAAATCATACAACTAATTGGTTTACTAAAACATTGTCACTGCAGCTATTATCATGTACACACACACACACCCCTACCCCCTATGCACAAATAGATGTAGAAATCTAACGTTAATTGCTCACCTCTGTCTCTCTTGACCCCAATATTGCATAATTATCTGGTTACTTCTGTCTCTGTCATCCTAAGCTTTTAACTTCTCAAGAGCCTCTGTAGTCTGAAGCCTGGAGTTAATAGTTAATGTTTGTTGAATATTTGAAGATGGAAAGTGGCCCTGGCTATACTCTCATTTAGGAAGTGAGGAAACTGAGGCTGTACCTTATCAGAGAACTCAGCCAACATCACAGCAGACAGAACAAAAAAACAAAACAAAACAAAATGTGTGTGTGATAAGCAGGAGACTCTGTTTTAGTCAAGTCAAAACATTCACCACATGTCCCCTATCAAAATCTTAATTTCCTTCAGTCAGATGAATATGTGAAAGGATGTGCTTTTAGTTTAGCAAATCTTATCTAAGATAAGACATTTTGTTTGGTTCCTCCTTGCCTGTGTCATCTGCAGAGTCTTTTGCATCCAGCAGTGTGACCAGCTATCAGAACACAGGAGCAGACAGAGGTGGTGCCCAGGGGACATGATTGTGAAATTCAATCAGTTAAGCACTCTGTTGCCTTGGATTTGACAGTGATTCCTTCACAGAAAATCTCCATGCCTTTGAATTAAGTTACACTTAACTTGGAGAGACCAGTTCCTTGTTCCCTTTTATGTAGTTTCAGGTTTTCTCAGGAATCCTTCTCCCATAGTGGTGCTGCTCGCCAGGAACATGGTGGATAAGGGGTCAGATTCTCCATTCCAAAGGCTCTAAATGCATTATTCAGGATCACACATTTTAATCTTTTTTAAATTTTTTTCTCAAATGTCTTTTCAAAGACTTGTAGGTTTGGAAAAAGAATTGCCACATTTTCCCTCATGTTTTTTGCTCCTTACTTTTTTTTACATGACACAGATTTTTGTTCTCCTCTATACTTCCTCACCCTCTGGTATCCCATATCATTTGGAATTATCTCTCTCTACTTCCACTAAAAGAGGAATGCAGCCGCCAAGAAACCATGGCCGGTTCCTCACTATACAGTTTATTCCTCTCACAGATCCAACTTGCCCAGTTCTCCTCCCCTCTGGGTTTTTCATTGGTCAGTCCTCCTTGGATCAACCACAGAGGTCCCAATAGCCTCAGGATGCAAGGAAGCTTATGGTTAAATCTTCTGAGAGAGAATCAATGAATTTCCTTCGGGGTCAATCACCCAACCGTAGAGCAGACCCAGACTCACCTCCAGAGTAGGAGGTGCGGGCCTCCACTGAGACTGAGAGTGTGACATCGGCCTGCAGCCCAAGAGGGCTCATCTCACCTCTCCTTCCTTCCTTGCATGCCAGTTTCAGATATCCCCCAAAGCAAGCACCTCTAGCAAATGTACAAGTAGCGTAAGAGAAACGCATAGAAGTTTGTGTAGCTTTCTTTGGAAAGTCTTTAAATTTTACTGCTGCTCATGGTAGAAACTGGGCAGTCAAGGTGGCAGCAGTAAGAAGCAGCCTGGAGGAAAGGAAAGTGGTTGACATCTGTCCTGCCTCCTCCATCACTAATGGCAAGCCAAACACAAACACCACGTCTTCATAAAGTGTTGAGATCTTGCTTCCAACCCAACATGCTGATTTATGATATGGGGTTGCAAATAGACATCTGGATTTGTAAAGGCAGAAAAGTTCAGGAACCACTGCAGGGTAATGTCTAGGACTTAAGTCATACACACTTCCTCAGAGCAGGTCATAGTGACAGGCTCCATCTCCTCCCTGGACCCACTGCCTTTTAGTATATGTGCTGCCGAAGCGAGCACAGACCCACTGCCTTTTTATAACAGCTGCAGTTTGAAGTAAGTTCTGACCCAGTCGGTACTTAACTGAACACCTATTTATGTGATATGTCTTATGCCAGTGCCTTCATCACCTAGTTTAACCCAGCAAGGACACTCTTGGCAAATGCCCTGTCCTAAGGCAAAAAGCTGCCCTGTGATTTAAGTGTAAACCATGTAATTTCTATAATCTAGGTTTCCTGTTTCCCAACTGCTGCTCAGACAAGGTGTTTTATAGGTACTACTGTGTCGCATGTGAGAGAGGTCAGGGTCCTTGAGGGGAGGGAGGGGGAAGTAAATATTTAGTTCCATCACATGAAACTAAAACTTTAAAGTCAGTGATTTTTATGAAAATACAAAAGTCATGTAAAAAAACATGGGCTCATGAGCCAAGCAATCTTGGTGTTAAAAGCCAGCTACCCCATAATAGCTATGGGATAAATTATTAGTCAAATATTGATCCTCCCAAGCCTCACGTCCTTTGTCTTGGATCAACTTCATGGAGTTGTTTTGAGGACAAAATACAGAAATGTTTGTAAAGTACAAAGCAGTGTCCTGATAAATACAGTTTTTCATTATTATTATTATCAGCAGCAGCATCCAGAGCACAGCTTAAAGGAAGTAAATGTTGAAAATTGTCATAAGACTCTGGCCCTTTGAACACATATTTGTGCCTTTTTCTGTAATTCTTATGTGTATACATGCCCACTCCTTTTACATTTTTGCCTAGTTACTAATAGTAATTCTTTTACTAGTGATCTTTCTCTTCAATATAAAGGAAATCTTTCAGCTCTGTTCATTGGTTTTGCCCAGCACTTTGAGGGTGTGCTCCTATAGGTAGCATTGAAAATGTTAACTTTGCCAGAATTTCTCAAAAATGTCAAGTCTGTCAGTTGTTGTTATTTTTCCTTTCATATCTCCAGGTCTAATTATCTAAAGCTCCAGGGAGCTGTTCTATAGCTCCAAATGTCATGATATGATTTTTTTCCAAGATCAATAATGAGGTAACTAAAATCATCCTGAAAAAGAGGGGAGGAAGGAAGGAGGAGAGAGGGAGGGAGGAAGAGAGGAAGGCAATGAGGTGAAGAGTAATGGAGGAGATAGTTGGATAATTTACTGGCTGACTAACTAGCCAAACATATAATTGAGTGG